>LNAC01000020.1:5626940-5660128 GCA_002007465.1 Ailurus styani | reverse complement strand
TCTTCTTCTTCTTCTTCTTCTTCTTCTTCTTCTTCTTCTTCTTCTTCTTCTTCTTCTTCTTCTTCTTCTTCTTCTTCTTCTTCTTCTTCTTCGTTTTTTTTTTTTACTATATAGAAGATTTCATAGTATGAGTACTTCATAACTCATGTATTCTTTCTCTGGTAGATGAACCCTTCCTTCCTGCCTGCCTGCCTGCCTTCCTTCCATTCATCCATCTTTTTTGCTATTTCAAGCAATTCTATAATGAATACTGTTGTCCTTGTCTCCCTGTGCTTGCTCCTTTACCGTGTATACTTAGAAGTTGAATTGGTGGATCAAAGGTTGAGCATCTTCAACTTTATCAGATATCATCACATTGTTTTCCAAAGTATTTATAGTGATTTACCTATCCACCATTTCTCTGCTTCTTTGCCAACACTTGTTATGATCCCACTTAAAATTTCTTTTGTCCATCTTATACCAGTGAAGTAGTGTTTTATTGTTTTAAATTGTGTTTCTCTAATTGTGAGATTGAGCATTCAAATTTCTGCTTCTGTGAATTTTTTTCTGCCTATTTTCTACTATTTTTTTCCTCTCATTTTCTCTAGGCTCATAGCTCTTAGTTTATCAATTTTGCAATTGCCTGCACCCTGCTGTGTTATGGCCCTCAGTCCAGAAACAGTCACTGAAGTGACATTTGGGGTGCCTCCACAGAGTGACACTGAAGACATCACAGATCCGCTGGCTGAGCCCATCTGGTTGTAAGGCTGTTCTTGACCTCGGGTCTGTGTTTCCTCCTCCTGCCTCCTATGCCCCAGGCAGGGAGTCTGCAGCTCTTCTTCCCCATCTTCTTTCAAGAGTAGTGAAGTAGGGAGCCTCATCACAGCCTCTGGCTCCAAAAAGTGAGCCTGGCTCTGGTTCCCTGGATTTCATGAACCATTTTCAGACCTTGCTGCTGAATCTTGTTCAGCCGTACTCACGGTTAGTATTTCTGTCCTGTTTCTATTCCATGAGACAATTGTCATGGTTTGGAGCCCAGATAAGGCTTCTATTTTTCAATTTTTATATTTTACCATAACCATGGATGTGGAGCAGAGGGGCTAGGTCAAAGTAAACTTACTACACCAGCTTAACATTATATTTCCAGTTTTAGAATAAATATTTAAAAATTTTTACTTTAAAATCTAAATTCACATTTAAGATGATACCTTCTTCTCAACTCTTCTTTTCTGCAAGTAGAGGAGTATGATCGGAGTAGTTCAAACTCAGGCCAGATGGCAAAGAAAACTAGATTTTATTAATATTGCCAGGGAAATCAACATGCAACCAGCTATATAAACATAACAAGAGCTGGCATGACTGGTTAAGATTAGAACCAATGGTAACTTTCATATAGATACACCTGGGAAAATATAATTTACCTGTATGGTATGTGCTTTTGTCCCTTGGAAATTTTTTGGAAGCAATGGTTTCCAGAAACTTTCCTTTGAATAGTCAAAATGTACAGCCATTGGTGTATTATTTTGTTGAATATTAAACCAGACCTATTAAAACATTAACATTAAATCAGTATAGGCACATGGGAGCACAAAGCTCCTACCTGGTTAGGATGCAGGAAAATTTTACAATCCTACCACCAAATGAAGTGGTAGAAGCCAAAGGAGGTTCTGAGGTAGGAGGCAAAGAGATTCTAGGGGTATGTAAGCATTAGACAGATTACTGGTCCTCAATCTTGGAGGTGCTACAGAATCACCTGAGGAACTTTATGGATAAAAGGTTCCCCTGGCCCCATATCCCAGGGATTCTAACAGAACATCTGTAGTTTCCTCGGTGTTTTCCACACAATTCTAATGTACAGTCAGGGTAGAGGACCACTGTTTGACTCTTGAGGAGATAACTCAAAATAAGATTTTTTTCCCTTATATACTTACATTTCCATCATCAAACAAACAGTCTACACTTTGTAAGGGACAAAATGGGTCGAACTGCTTATGACATTGCCCAGTTAATGGGTTCCAAAGCAAATATTCATCAGTTTCTTGAGTCAATACATAAGCCACTTGCCCCTATATGAGGAAAAAGAGTTGAAGTCATTGATGGGTGATTGATTTAACTCATTTTTGTATGTGGAAATTACAGTGTAAATATATGATATCTGTGATTTCTAAAAGTCTTCTTAGGGTCTACAAAGTCTTTTTGAAGAGCGAAAAAAACCCCACAAAAACCCAAAGCTCTAGAAATACTCAGGCCCAGACTAGCATGAAGAGTAAGTAAGAGAACTTCAGAGCTGGTGCTGCCATGTACAGCCCTGTAGGGTGTACCCTCACAGCAATAAGATGTTGCTCTTGAAAAATCCATATACTCTGAAAATTTCCCAACAGCTAGCCCTGAAGTGTTTTGAGGTAGGGATACTTTGGCCTAATTCACACAAAGGTACTATATGGCCTAGCCCCGCTTTGAGTGGAATATACTAGGGGACTGAAGGAGAGGATCACGTAGAGTTAGGAAATGGACACTTGCCTGAGACTCTGAAAAAGCCAAGTGAAGTTAAAAAGCCATTAAGTTAATTTTGAGAACAAGATCTGAAGTTAAAGGCTAGAGAGAAAGTATATAGGAAGCCATCTGAGGAATAAAAGTAGTCATTATGTTATTATTCTGTTCTGAACATACCTTTTTAAGTGCAAAGTTTTCTTAGAAAAGAATAACAATTTCAGGTAATAATAATAAAGACTATTGATCATTTATTGGGAATTTATGTGCACCAGGTACTGTGCTCAGCATTCACACAAATTTTTTCACTTGCATTCACTCCAAATTCTTTGAGATGGGGTGATCATTATGCCCATCTTTCAGATGGAGTCAGAGGTTGAGGGGCTTGTCTAGAGTAACAGTAAATGGCATTAGTCCTGTTTAGGGAGAGAATAACTGAAGCTCAGAGAAGTAAACAAGCTAAGATCACACAGATAGTAAACAGCATTGCTGGGGTTTAAACCCCTCTTTGGCTCCCAAACACAGATTCTTAACACTCTGCTATATAGTCTGTGTCTTCAAAGTTCTTGCCCTTTATCACTGTACTCATCTTCTTTACAGTAAAGAGGAGGCTTCACTTTAGCCACAGAGCTGAGGTAAAACACAGCTGAGGTTCCCCCCACTGTTGTTGACTCACTGGCACAAACAAAAATGTTGAAATACTGTCGACTGTTTACTGCCATCTAGTGGCACTTAAAACTACACAGGGAGCTGGCCGGAGGGGGGTGGGAATTAACCACAGGCTTTAGCTTGTAAATGTGGCAGAAATAATCAGCCATACCAAGGAAATATAGAGAAATAAGTAATCACAACACAAAGCCTAAAGCCAGACTGAAAATCTTGACCCTTATCAAGATATTCATGGTAGAAATAGAAACAGTCCAAAAGATGATAGCTTTCTGGATGTATGAATGCAGGAGCATATAATTGAGTTGCAAAAATTTCAGGTAGGTAATCACAAATTTCAGGCTACATCTTGTATGACTAAAAACTGAGGAAGGAAGCAGAGGGAGAAGTATTTCTTAAGGATCTTTAAGTCTATTGTTAGAAGTTAGAAAGATGATGGTGGTGATGATAGTTAACAACCCCTACAACTCCTGCTACATCACCACAACCACCACCACAATAATCACCTTTACTGAGTATTTGCTATGATGCCATTCTCAATGTCACATATTCACTATGTCATTTACTGTGTTAGTAACCCCATGAAGTAGCACTATTATTAGTACAGCTTTACAAAGAAAGGTGAAGGAAAGCCCTTTACATTGTGGTCATTTTGATAAGCCAATATTATCCTCTTAACTAAATAACTGGTTGCACATGAAATTCCCCAATCAGCTTGTGAAAAGACAGAAAACTGGGCTTGGTGTCTTTTAAATTTGCAGCTGAAGACTGTTTAGTTTTGCTTACACTATTTAAATATTAATTCCAGCACTTACTTCCAACATTGAGTTCCCCAGGAGGACCAAGGCTTTCTTTCCAAAATACAGAAAGAAATTACAGAGTAATATGGCATGCTCTTCCTTATTTCCAATAGCCAAACTGATGCAGCACTAAGGCCAAGCAAAAGTAACAAGGACAAAAGAAAACAGAAGAGAAAGATGAGTAATATAAGCATCCAACATATTCAGAACCTCTCTGCTCCCTCTGGTTTCAAACATACGTATTTTGGCCAGGTGGCTAGGATGACTGACTGCAAAGCTGAAAGCTCTGACACTTCTGTCTGAGAAAACACTGGGGAGAACACCAACTTGGAATATAGGGGTCACGTTTACTATGGGACAATTAATGTGGATACCGTGTACGTGACCAAATAGTTCATCATCCAAAAATAGGATATTTAGGACAAATATTAAACTGCACTTGGGAAACAGGAATATATGGACTGGTATTTAAAAAAAAACCTTATCTGATAGGAAATCACATGGGAGTTTTTACAGGAAAGGATCCTTTGGTCAATGGAGCTTCACTCTAATATAGGGTCAACTATAGGGTGCCTAGTAAAGCAGTTGTAGTAAGGGAGAAAAAGCAAATATAGGGTCAAATATATCTCTTTCTTCTTTTCTACTTTAGTCTGAGCATTTCTCTCCAGCCCTATAGGGGAAATAGGGTCAAATATAGGGTGCTTAGTAAAGCGGTTGTAGTAAGGGAGAAAAAGCATAGTAGAGGTGGTGGACTGGTGACCTAGTCCTAGTCTCTAGGTGTGTTTTTTGCTTGGCCCTGGAATGTTTTTTTTAAATCAGGAGCTCTCATATAAAACTCTGCATTTCTGGCTTCCCTTGAAAAAGCAAAAGATCTAACAACATATATGGGCCCAAATGTTCATATGGCTATAGTCTGTTGTTATTGAATAGCAGCTGCAACAATTAGACAGGACATGTGCCTTCTGGTTCAGTATAGTCCCAGGGGAAGGGCTGTGGTGGCCAGGGAGGTGGGGGTGGGGGACCTCATGAGCCGTTGGCAGTGACTATTTGCCAATCAATATGAAAGCATTTCAATGCTTTAAAAAACTGGTAAGGCCATAACCGTACACACTGGCTGAATGTGATGGTGAGGGATGGATGTTAGGGAGGATGATGACGTGGGTCTTCTGCAAAAGAAGTGTGAACAGAAAAGTGAAAGACAGAATATGAGTAGTCTTCAGTGTCAGGCCAAGGAGGTTCCCCTGGCTGGATTTCATAAGGGGAGGAGGGAACAGGTGAGAAAAAGTAACTAATACATTGAGTTCAAGATGTCTTGCATATATGTTATCCTTTCAAAAATCCCTGTATGACACAGATGAGGAAATTGAGGTCCAAGGAGGCTACATAACTTATCTTAGGTCATACAGCAATTAAGTGGTTGAAGTAGGATTTAACCAAGGTTTATTTTTCTCCAAAGACTGTATGTTAGGTAGGAGAAAATAGCACTTGTCATGTGGCAGGACATGTATGACTAATTCGTCATATATCATGAGCATTCCATGGCCAAAGGGTTCATGTCAGTGGGAAGACATTGGCCAAGAGGAATCCCATACTTGTAGTAACTAAACTCTTGGTTATGAGTATTGTTTGGATTGGGGGTGTGGAGGGTGGGGGAGACTTGGAAGTACTAGTACTTACCTGAATGGTTATTTTTATGGTTTTTTTTCTTGATATTTTAGAGACTCCTTCAATGTCCTGTAGGATCATAATACCCATGAACATATTCTGATTAAGTCAAAGAGTCTCAGAAGAGTCTAAAGTTAATGACACCTCTTTGAGTTCTACTACATTTGAATCACTGAATCACTAGAACTCCATGCTTGTGTCTCCCTTGTTCTCACTTAGCAGAGGACAGGGTAGCTAACCAATTAAGTTAGCTCTGTGCCCCTAAATCTGTTTCAGCTCAACTCTAGCCTCTAAAACATTCTAGATAAGTGCCAGGACCATTGGTTCCAGATAGAAAGTGTCCCTCTCTTAGGCTCCTGTCATACTAGCAATTTTCAATTAAAAGTATTTATTGAATGCTTGCTAAATTTATATAAAAATATAAAAACAAATATCAAGTCTACCTCTTCATTCAGAGGTTAAACTTGGGATGTACATATATGGACTATGAGTGTAGGGTCAATAATATAAGCAACTAAATATAATTTAGGGTGGAATGAAAAAACTTCTCTAATTAGGGTTGCCAGATTTTGGGAAAAAGTAGATGACCAATTAAATATGCATTTCAGATAAACAAATTTTTAGTATAAGTATGTCTCAAATATTGCATGGGGCTTGTATTCTATTTGGCAACCGATCTAAAAGAGAATTTTAATCCAAGTGCTAAGGAAGAGCATTGCTGTGTAAGCTCTCCATTCAGATGTGGGGAGACTGAAGAAAGCTTGTGAGAAGTGGTGGTATTTGCCCTAGATTCAGCAGCTGTCCAGCTGTCCAGCTCCATAGTGACAAGCCATATTTCTTTCTGGAGGATGACATATTACTCCTGGAATTCCCACCGAATTAAAATATTTGTGAGCTACCACTTATAATGTTGAATAAGATTGTTCCTCTTTAAAAATTATTTCTATGGACTGTTACAGAGCTGAAAATGATGTATTAAGTTATCAAACCCTTCCAAATTTTGTAAGACAAAGTATTTCGTAAGTGCATAAATGTTTGTTTAGGAGAAAGGTAAGAAATACTATATATTTTTATTATAAAACATAATGGGGGCATCTGGATGGCTCAAGCAATTGCTTAAGGTCTGACTCTTGGTTTTTCACTCAGGTCTTTATCTCATAGGTTGTGAGATAGAGCCCCAACTAGGGCTCTGAGCTCAGTGGGGAGTCTGCTTGAAATTCTCACCTTCTGCCCCTCTTCCCACTCATGCATGCACACACACTCTCTCAAATAAATAAATCTTAAAAACAAATAAATAAAACATAATTTGTTACCTCCGATGTCAACCATATGTCAAAACCATCATTTTCATCCAGAATATCAGGCACAATAGGAATCAAAGATACAAAGCGAGCAATGAGGTCCTAGAATAATATTAACTAACATTTATTAAGTGCATACTATATGCTCATCACCAAGCACAGTGTTTTAAGTGCAATATCATCACATTTAGTGTATCCCACAAGCCCTTCGAGTACCTACTATTATTACTTTTCTTTTACATAAGAGGAAACAAAAATAGATAGAGTGCTAAGATAACTTGCCCAGAGTCACAGAGCTAACCCAATGTATGGAGTCTCTGGGAATAAGCAGAAGTTAGCCTGACTCCAGAGAATGCCTGTTAACCATTATACTTCACTGTAACAAATTATTAAAATGTTAAACATGATAGATAATACATATATACCTTAAATTACAACTGTTAAAATTTTTTAAGAAAGATATTGAAGAATAGCAAAAGTTTGATTTGCTTTTAGGTTCCAAATCTATCAGAATTATTTTTATTAATATAAGCTTGTTACTAATGAAACAAGATGGGATGGGGAAGGAGACAAACCCTAAGACAAACCCTAATCTCACAAAACAAACTGAGGGTTACTGGGGGGTGGGAGGGTAGGGATAGGGTGGATGAGTTATGGACATTGGGGAGGGTTTGTGCTTTGGTGAATGCTGTGAAAGGTGTAAGCCTGATGATTCACAGACCTGTACCCCTGGGGCAAATTTAAATATATATATATAAGCTTATTACAAGCTGTTAAAGCAGGAAAATGTTGGTGCCCTATTCCCCCTACAGGGCTGGAGAGAAAGACTCAGACTAAAGTAGGAAAGGAGAAAGGGATACAAATAATGAGTCAACACAAAAAATTTACTGATATTTTCACTGATTTATAATAGCCATCACTTATGCACTAAAGACCTCCTACACTGGTCGTTTCTGACTTCATGCATTAAACATGGTTCATAGTCCATCATAAGCAAGGTTGCCAATATAGTTATATTTTTTTTAAAAAAAGACAAAGATTGTCTTTGAAATAAATCTAGAGTATTATTACCTCCTTGGACTTTGGGCGATAGGAAACAGACAGGAAGAAACTCATGATGGAAAGGCAGAGTGGAGCAAAAGGCAACCTAAATTAGGACTTTTGATTTTATCCTAAAGAGTCCAGCTAAGGGAGCTTTATAGTGGACAAATAATATAAATGTTCTGAAGTGAGTGAACTGACTCAATCAAATCGGAATAAACAAAAGATATAAGCAATTGTTCACAGTTGCCCTTTAAGCAAAGCTAATTTTTTTCCTTGAAGAAGAGACTTATATTTCTGACTTCATATTTTCCTTTTTCAAACTAGAAGGAGGTTTTGAGTGTATAGTGAATAAATCTTCATTTTATATGAAATACAATTTCGAGTATATGTCTCTCTTGTCAGCTGGTAAATAGATATGCATAAAGAAAAAGTCACATGGGGATAGAGTGGGAAGTGTTATGTTGGCAGTTTACAGAGAAAAATAGAACATAGTTTCTACATCCTCACATACAGTGAGAAGCTATCCTGTGAGAAGCGATCCTTAGAAGGACACAACCCCTTTAGAAATGTAACTTTTAATTTTGCCTGGAAGCCAAAGGAATTTTTCTGTGTCATCTTTAAAAGTTTGGTAGAAATGTTACAAAGTTAGTGTGGTCACATGAACTGGTGTAGCAACAGTGACTCTAGTCCAAGGGGGACAGAAATGAAGGGAATCTAGAAGAAATATTCTCCCCGATCTGGGGCTCAGGAGGACATACTGTAACTTAGATGGTTTCTCTCTCAGGAAAACTGTCTTTGAAAGCAAAACAACTTTAGTAAGAAGGTTATGCTCAAAGTTAATATAAAAAAGTAAACAAAATAAATGTAAATTAAGATTGGTGAAAATGTTCTAAAATTTACTATGGTAATGGTTGCACAACTCTGTGAATATACTAAAAACCAATGAATTGTAAAAACCTTAGATAGGTGAATTCAATGTAAAATGAATTATATATCAATAAAGCTACTAAAATACATATCTTACAAGCGTTGCATTAGAATCATGAAGAAACATATCCAGGAGTTGCTGAGGTGGATTTAATGCCTTGATATATCTTGTTATTAAGATCTGCATCCCTTCACCATTAAAGACAGTAGTTGTGATTCTTCGATTGGGAAACATCGCCTTACAAGTTTTTTTAAAAATCTGTGCTCTCTCCAAAACATCTGTTCGATCTGAAAACTGGAATAAAGTTCAAAATATTTTGACATTGTACCATGTTGTTCGCATAGGAAAATATCAAAAACCAGTATTCATTTTTACCAGCTCTGAAATTATTATTACCAGTTTTTAAAAACCGTTTCTATTTCTTTAGTAGTTCAATGTAAAACCTACCTTCTCTAGTTCTGGATTACAGGTGACATGTGATATCTGAGGCTCAATGGTAGCAAAAATATTTAAGAAGGTACATTCTTTTAAATTCTGCCCATTATAATCTTCTTTAGGAGACACGTGAGTTTTACTCCAAGTATACCCAAGCAAAACTGGTGGAATATTTACTCGAAATGTTCCACTAATCTGAAAGAATATATCGATATAATAGATTCTACATGAAGAAAACACACATCAGCAAATACAATACAGCCCATTTCAGTCTTCTCCAGGGGAGGAAACCGGCTTGCACAGGTACATACATGCCGGTTCTAGGCACCTGTGCAGCGATGATCAGGTTCTCCATGGTGGTCTCTTCACAGGCAGCCTTGACACCCTTGACATTAGTACCTGACTCATATGCATTATGTGGAGAGGGCATATGTTAGAAAGGAATAACACGAGGGTGCAGGTTACCCTAACAGAATAATAAAAGTTCTTAGAAGATCCAATTCAGGCTCAGAGAAGATGCTAAAAGAACATGTTACATTTTACATTGGGTCTAGAAAGAGAAGAAAAAATATAATAGCAGGAAGGACCACCCACAGGTCCACAGGAGGAGGGCTCTGTGTGTGTGTGTGTGTGTGTGTGTGTGTGTGTAGATAGGTAGGAGCTCATTTACAATAATAATAACTAATGGTAATAGCTAATAGTTATCGAGGACTTACTTTGTGCAAGGCACTGTGCCAAACACTTGCTATAGATCACATCATTCAATGAAGTAGATATGGTTCTTATCTCCATTTTGCAGCTAAAGAAACTGAGGCTCACAGAACTTAAGTAATTTGTGCCAATTCAGATAGCTAACGAGGTCTGTCCACTGCTGAAGTTCACGCTGTCAACTACCTCTCTATCCTAGAGTCTGGCCTGAGACTGGGAGATATCTAGAGATTTACAGATGTAGGAAGCTCTGTACCTCTAACAACTTAAATCTCTATTGCTGGCGTACCTGGGAGGCTCGGTCGGTTAAGTGTCTGCCTTCGGCTCAGGTCATAATCCTGGAGTCCGGGACGGAGCCCCACATCGATCTCCTTGCTCACCAGGGAGTCTGCTTCTCCCTCTGCCCTTCACCCCACTTGTGCTCTCTCACCACCACCTTCCCCCCCACCGTGTTCTCTGGCTCATGCCCTCGCAAATAAATAAATAAAATATTTAAAAAATAGTAAAAAATCTGTATTGCTCTTTGTTTGCAGCCCTGTACTTACAACATGCTCCCATGGACATCCCTCTTGATGACACATTATGTAATCATTTCTCCTCTCCTCCCTTAATACTCATTCTGTCCTCCTTTCTCACCAATGGTTTTAGGCAGCAACAAGACAGGCACATAGCAGCCAAGTCACATAAATATAAGAAGTCTACCAGGGTTTTCTGAGAAAGTGTCTGTTTTCCTGATACAGGCACTGCCCCTTCTTGCTTCACCCTGCTTTTGTCTACAACATGAATATGAGGCTGGAGGTGCATTGAGCAATGTGCAATTAAGAGGATGAAAGGTACATAATATTTATGTGATGTGATGATACGTTTGAGCTGCTCCATTGTCATCTAGACTTCTTTTTAGGTGAGATAAATAGACCCCTTGCATCACTTCTGTGGCAAATGGCTGAATGCAATACTAATATACGCATATTCCTTCTGAGTCAAATACCTTCTTCTGACAAACTGTTTTTAAGAACTTGATTCAAAAGTTAACTCTTCTGTAAATACTTTTCTGACCTTTCATTCTCGTCCTCATACCCCTCTTACTCACTCCTGACCCCTCTGAATACCCCACACTCCTCCTCCAAGCCAGGAAGAGTAAGGTACTCCCTACTGTATGTTCTTTTTTTTTTTTTTTAAGATTTTATTTATTTATTTGACACAGAGAGAGATTACAAGTAGGCAGAGAGGCAGGCAGAGAGACAGGGAGAGGAGGAAGCAGGCTCCCTGCTGAGCAGAGAGCCCAATGCGGGCCTCGCTGGGATCATGACCTGAGCCGAAAGCAGAGGCTTTAACCCACTGAGCCACCCAGGCGCCCTCCCTACTGTATGTTCTCATAGCACCTATCTCATGTCCCTATCAAAGCACTACAGCATTATTAGGTTGTACTAAAGTGTTAGTTTTCTTCTATAGGCAGTGAGCTCTGTGAGGTAGAAAATTCATTTCTGAAACTTCTGTGTCTGGCATATCTCTGTAAGAAAGTAACAAAACCTAAAATGGAGTCTAGGCTGGGGTTTTTATATTTTGCTGGACTTGAAGGTATATTTGTGCTACATAACAGGAGAGCCCTGTGGAGATATCACAGAGAGAGGTGCTAATCATCTGTCTTGCCATTATCCATAAACAATCCCTAGGAGCTGAAGCTCCTGGAAGCCGTGGTCACAAAGCAACATCATTAATTATTTATCATTAGTCAAAGAACACTTGTGAGTCTGGCCCTAAAAACTATTATATGCAAATGTGTTGCTTTAAGACCTAAGGCTAGCTTTGTTGTTCTTTATCAGTGAACACTCTGAATATACAAGAAGTAATTTTTTGGGTGTCTCCTGTTCTAGAGACAGCTAAAACATTTAAATACTGCAACATCCTGGGGTGCCTGGGTGGCTCAGTCGTTAAGCGTCTGCCTTCAACTCAGGTCAGATCCCAGGGTCCTGGGATTGAGCCTCACATCAGGCTCCCTGCTCAGTGGGGAGCCTGCTTCTCCCTCTCCCACTCCCCCTGCTTGTGCTCCCTCTCTCGCTGTGTCTCTCTCTGTCAAATAAATAAATAAAATCTTTTTAAAAAATTTAAAAAAATACTGCAACATCCTAATGGCACTCAAATACAAGATCACTGACCTACCAGTCTGCCAATCACAGAATCCAATTCAAAGACAAACAGTAAGTTTTTATTAACCAGAGGTAAAAACTCAAGAATAATTAGCAAATAATCATTTTCTATTACCTCAGATTGTTGCAGAAGAGCAGAGAAAGGGAAGACAATAGATCCGAGCCAATTCTTTCTTACATGTGCATGACTACTGCAGCTCTTGAAATAGGGATCCTATTAATATGAATAATTTTTCTATTACTTACTTTATACCATGTGATGAATAATTTCCCAAACTTGCAAGTAAATATAAAAATCATTTTTTTGTTTTTAAAAAGAAACCAAAGAGTAAGCAGAAAGAATATTTTATTCTCTCTAAAAGATAATTGACTATTAAAGCAAAATAATGACCTATTGTGGAGCTTGTGGCCTATGTACGGCTATTTACATTACTGTAATAGATATGCTCTGTGCAGCAAACTTTGAAAATACACTAAAGAATACAAAGAATAAAACTTACCTTAACCCCGAAGACATCACCACCACTAACAACATTTTAAGATATTAAATGGTAGTGAAAATACGTCGAAATGATGAGGACAAATTCAAAGGGAGGAATAGCATCATGGATGCTGGATCAGTGAGAAAAGTAGACTTAGAGTAGAAGTTTGATGGTTGATATAACATGGTCAAAAAGAAGCAGGTTTGCTGACATGGCTAAGTAATTTAAGTGCATGACATATCTATTGGAAACAGGTGACCCCCAAGGCCACCTCATTAAGCCCTTAAGACCATGCTATTCAGTTTTCTCTTATTTACCTAGCAGTCTTCTGAGCCCAGTTCAGTTTCTAAGAAAGGTTTCTCTATTGAGAAGTGATTATACTGACAGACCAATTCTGACTGCTTGGTATGTGATGTTTCCTATGCTAGTTCACAGATTGTTTATTTTTCCCAAGATCCTGATAGCCTTTATCATGGGAATTTCAGATTTGCAAGATTGGTTTGATTTCCTTTCTTTCCTATTCCCATTTTAGCCTTGACTAGAGCTTGACTTACACTTCCAGGACCTTGTCATTAAAGAAGTAAACAACAGGCCATCCTGTTAAAGTAAACCATCCATCTGTGTACAAAGAGAAATTAATCATTTTGGCCTGTTTAGAACATTATGATTGATTCTAGGCATGCTTAAGCCCCAACATATTGCAAATTGGGAAAAGGAAATTGTGCTAGTTAATTTTATGTGTCAACTTGACTGAGCTAAGGGATGCCCAGATATGGTAAAACATTTCCTCTGGGTATGTCTGTGAGGGTGTTACCGAAGAGAGCAGCACTTGAATCAATAGACTGAGTAAAAATTAGCCCTTATCAATGTGGGCAGAAATCATCCAATCCTTCTGAGGGCTTGGCTAGAACAAAAAGGTGGAGGAAGGGCAAATTCTCTTTCTTCTTGAGTTGGGACATCCATCTTCTCCTGGTCTCAGACATCAGAGCTCCTGGTTCTCAAGGGCTTTTGGACTTACACCAGCAGTCTCCCTGTCCTCAGGCCCTTAGACTCAAACTGAACTACAGTTCTTGCTTTTCTGGCTCTCCAGCTTTCTATGGCATGTGGCGGCATATATCAGCTTCCATAATCCCATGAGCCAATTCCCATAATAAATCTCCTCATATATATATCATATATATAATTGATTCTGTTTTCCTGGAGAATACTAATACAAAGATAATTAAAGGGGGGAGAGGAAACATATGCCATATATATGGGATTGGAAAGATTAATATTTCAAAGATGTCAATTTTAATCAAATTGATCTATATATTCAATCCATCCTAATAAAAATCCTAGCAGGTTTTGTCTTGTTTTTGGAAGTCAACAAGCTGACTCTAATATTTATATGGAAATACAAAGAGCTAAGAACAGGCAAAGCAATCTTGAGGAAGAAAAACAAAGCTGGAAAACTTAGGTTTCTAGATATCAAGATTTATAACAAAGTTTTAGTAACCAAGACAATGCAGTATCCATGTAAGGATAGATAACAGACCAATAGGACATAACAGAGAGTACAGAAATAAACCCGCATTTATACAGTCACTAGATATACAACAAAGGGTGATTTTGTAGTGCAGTGGGGGAGGGGATGATTCTTTCCATAAGTGATGCTGGGTCAACTGAATATTCTTATGGGAAAAAAGTACTCTTGAACCTCTACCTCACAGACACATAAAAATCAATTCTGGTTGGATATTAGATCTAAATGTGAAAGATAAAATGATTCAACTTTTAGAAGCAACCACAGATTAATATCTTCATGACCTTAAGTAGGCAATATTTCTCAAAAAGGACCCAAAAAGTCACCACCACTGCATTGAACTATATTAAATCAAGATTTTCTGTTCATCAAAACACACATTAAAAAAGTAAAAAAAAAAAAACCAAGTTAGCAAGGGAAAAATACTTATGAAGTGCATATCTGACAGAGCACTCATATCCAGAGTATACACAGAACTGCTAAAAATTAATGAAAAAAATGGGCAAAATACTTGAACACATCTTTCACAAAAGAGGATATCAAAATGACCAATAAACATAGAAAATGGTGCTCAATTTCATGAGTAATCATTAAAATACAGCTTAAAACCATAAATTGATACTATTTCTTTCTTTTTTTTTATTTTTAAAGATTTTATTTATTTATTTCACAGAGGGAGAGAGATCACAAGGAGGCAGAGAGGCAGGCAGAGAGAGAGAGGGGGAAGCAGGCTCCCCGCCGAGCAGGGAGCCCGATGCGGGCCTCGATCCCAGGACCCTGAGATTATGACCTGAGCCGAAAGCAGAGGCTTTAACCCACTGAGCCACCCAGGCGCCCGATACTATTACTTTCATTAGTATGTTTGAAATGAAAAAAATCAGACAATGCTGGGTAACAGCGAGAACGTAGATCTGTCAGAACTGTCTTAACCTGGTGGTGGGAATACGAATCAACACAAACATTTTGGAAACTACTTGGCATTATACTGCTAAAGCTGAGCATATGTATAATCTAAGAGCTAGCAATTTTAATTTTGAGTACATTTTCAACAGAAATGCGTAATTCCCCCAAGACACATTCAATTATATTTATATCAGTGTTAAATGTAAGAGGTGACAACTAGAAAAAAGCAAATTATCCATCAGTCATAGAATGCATAAAAAAGATGTATACTCCTGCAATAATATACCATACATCTATAAGAATCAATGAGTAATATTACAGATGACTCCCACAATGTAGAGAGAAATAAGCCATTCACATATGGATGCATACTGTATGAGATTTCAATCATACAAAATTAAAAAGTAAGTAATACCTAATCTATGTTGTTAGAAGCTAGGATAGTGCCCATCGACAGATGAATGGATAAAGAAGATGTGACACACACACAGACACACGCANGCGCACACACACACACACGCACAGATGCGCATGTGCCATGGAGTATTATGCAGCCATCAAAAAAACGAAATCTTGCCATTTGCAACAACATGGATGGAACTAGAGGGTATTATGCTAAGTGAAANACGCACACACACACACACACACGCACAGATGCCCATGTGCCATGGAGTATTATGCAGCCATCAAAAAAACGAAATCTTGCCATTTGTAACAACATGGATGGAACTAGAGGGTATTATGCTAAGTGAAATAAGTCAATCAGAGAAAGAATTATCATATGATCTCACTGATGTGGAATTTAAGAAACAAGGCAGAGGATCATAGGGGAAGAGAGGAAANAAGAAGCGGGCGCCTGGGTGGCTCAGTGGGTTAAAGCCTCTGCTTTCAGCTCAGGTCATGATCTCNCGATGAAACCAGAAGGGGAGACAAACCATAAAAGACTCTTAATCTTAGGAAACAAACTGAGGGCTGCTGGAGGGGAGGGGGTTGGGGGATGAGGTAACTGGGTGATGGACATTGGAGAGGGTATGTGCTGTAATGAGCGCTGTGTATTGTGTAAGACTGATGAATCACAGAGCTATACCCCCGAAACAAATAATACATTATATGTTAATTAATTGAATTTAAATTTAAAAAAAAAGAAGCTAGGACAGTTACTCATGGGGAGGAAGTAACTTGGAGAGAGCACAGAAGAGGCTTTGGGGGTGATACTAGCAATATTTGGTTTCATGTTCTGAAGCAATGACAGTTTTNTAAATAAATAAAATTAAAAAAAAAGAAGCTAGGACAGTTACTCATGGGGAGGAAGTAACTTGGAGAGAGCACAGAAGAGGCTTTGGGGGTGATACTAGCAATATTTGGTTTCATATTCTGAAGCAATGACAGTTTTTTTCCTTTTTTTAGCCTTTTGTCTCTACTATTTATTTTCTCTTGGATAGAAAGCAAAATGTTTGCCAGAATAAGTTTGTTAATACAAATTTAATTAGGAAACCTGGAATTGAGTCTCTTAGCATCTGAATAATCTAAACTTATCTGAAGTGGTCTGTAAACTTTAGAAAAAGCATATAATTAAAATTAAACTTCAAAAACAAAGTATTTTAAAGAGTTATATTTTTCAAAAATCATAGTACCAATTATTAAAAATTATGAAAGCACATTGGCTACAATGCAATAAAACTAGAATTTTTAAAAAAGATTTTATTTATTTATTTGAGAGAAAGAGCGAGAGCACAAGAAGGGGGAGTAGCAGAGGGAGAAGCAGACTCCTCACTGAGCAGGGAGTCCCCCACCCAGGGGTCAATCCCATTACCCTGGGAGCATGACCTGAGCGGAAGGCACTTAACCCACCCGGGCCCCTAAAACTAGAACTTAAAATAAAAACTTTACACTAGAGACACTCAAACATTTGAAAATATAAAAACATAATATTAAGTAACTAGTTGGTCAAGAAAGATAAATGTAATAAAAATACATAGAAAATAACACAAAAATAACCTAATATAAAAGATCTAGTCTAAGATATTTTAGAAATAAATTCATGGCCTCAAAATATTACCACTACTGTGAGAGAGAGATTGATTCCAAATTCATCTTGGTCTGGCTCTTTCATTCCCGTGCTAAAAATAGGCCACACATCTGTGAGACTTCAAGTCCTCAGCTTCCTGCTAACAAGTTAAATAATGAAGGGAAGACCCACAGAAAGTAAGAAATAGGTGAAGCAGGAAGAAAAAATACATAGGGAAAAGAGGAAAATCAAGGCATGGAAAGAAACTGTTTTCTAAAGAATAGTGATCAGTGATAAACTAAAACCTTCTTTCAACTGGTTGGTCAACCTGGGACTAATCCTAGGTCTGGTCTTTTATGAGAAAATGGAATGTTTGGGCCTGTAGTTACCTTATAACCCAGTGCATAAGAGGAAGGCAAGAATATAGGCCAGGCCCTTTCTTTTCCTAAAGAGCATGCCAGTGGTGTCACATATGTCTGACACCTGAAGCATACAGATTCCATTCACTAACAACACAAAGCACTTACAAGAATTGAACTATTAATCAAATACTATTCAATTGTGGTCAAAATGGTCATTGAGATAATCCACTTTTGAAAGAGAAAGTCTGTTAGGCATTCTTTTGGGTTTCCCGAGTTCTACCCTTTATCAGGTTAGATATTCAGAAACTACTCAGTTTAACCCCTTGAAGAATAGCCATCACCGGGGCACCTGGATGGTTCAGTCCGTTAAGCATCTGCCTTTGGCTCAGATCATGATTCCAGGGTCCTGGGATGGAGCCCTGCATTGGGCTCCCTGCTCAGTGGAGAGCCTGCTACTCCCTCTCTTTTGGCTTCTCCCTCTCCCCCTGCTTCTTCCTCTCCCTCTGCTGCTCTCCCAGCTTGTGCGCTCTCACTCTCTGTCAAATAAATAAATAAAATCTTTTTTTAAAGATTTTATTTATTTATTTGAGAGAGCGAGTGAGAGAGAACATGAGAGGGGAGAAGGTCAGAGGAAGAAGTAGACTCCCCATGGAGCTGGGAGCCCGATGTGGGACTTGATCCCGGGACTCCGGGATCATGACCTGAGCCGAAGGCAGTCGCTTAACTAACTGAGCCACCCAGGCGCCCAAATAAATAAAATCTTAAAAAAAAAAAAAAAGAAGAATAGCCATCACCAAACTACTCCTCAATATTTTTACCTTCAGCCTTTGTGAAGAATTGACAGAAAATGTTTTAATAAGAATGTGTGTCTGCACCTCCTGGAAAACTGAACTGGAAGACATTGACATTATGTCTCTTAGTAGTCTTAGAGGAGTCTCATTCCTGAACCATACCTGAGGTCTCGTTCAACTTCTCTCCTTCTGATCCCCAATCCCTCCAGATAGAATTAGTTGTCCTTCAACTAACTGCCATAGGATTTGATGGGCATTTATATTAGAGCATTTAATCAGACTCCCAAAAGAGGAGGTATAATGGATCTTCATCTTTATACTTCTGGTGCCAAGTTTAGTAGAAAGGAAGCTAACATTTATTTGAGAGCTTACAATGAGTGTTGTTAGGAGCTTTTGTGTATCTATGAGGAAGACATTACGTAATTTTAAAAATTTGATTGAATAGGGGCGCCTGGGTGGCTCAGTTGGTTAAGCATCTGCCTTCAGCTCAGATCATGATCCTGGGGTCCTGGGATTGAGCCCCACATCAGGCTCCCTGCTCAGTGGGGAGTGTGTTAATACCTCCCCCTCTTTCCCCCCAACCCCTAGCTCCTGCTCATGCTCTCTGGTTGGGATCCCCCTCTCTCTACTTCCTTCTTCTCCTTCACATGTGTGCTCTCTCTCCTAAATAAATAAATACATACATACATACATAAAATCTTTAAAAAATAAATAAAATCTGATTGAATAGAACTGGGTTTTAATCCTACAAAAAATTTTTCTTCTGCAGAAGTGGTGTATTTTCTTTGATCAGACAGTGAGAAATATATAACCCACTTTCATTTCGTTTCATTCATCTTGGCTACCAGGAAGCTCACACTCAAATGTTATGTTTAAATGCAGAAACTTACTTCTCCCAAATTCTTCGTATAATTACCCCTCCTCCTCCTATACATGATTTATGATCTCTGTTATTTTTTTAACTGACTTGCCTTATGTCTGGTTTTATTTCAAGTTACCCCAAATCATTTTTAGAAAATGCTGGAAATAGACATTGCCTCTAAAAGCAAATTTATAAATATGTTACTAGATTTCATTCAGTTTAACTTCAGAATCAGTTCAACATTGATTATTACAATTATTCTAATTTACCTCATGTTTTTCAATAATCATTTCATCAAAAATGTTGATATATATATTATCTTTTATTTTAGATAAGCTTGAGAAGCTATAATCATGTCCTGGTGAGCTGTAAATAAGAAAAACATATATAAATGCTTAATTTATTTTATGAGAGCACTATACATCAAGAACCATAAAATTACCTGTTCTTTTCTTTTATAAAGTATAAGCTAAGAAAAAGCTATGTGTTTTACAGATGACCGTTATCTTTCATTAAAGCCAGTATGTGTTTTGTAATTTATCTTGTATCTCTCTTAAGGTAATTTGCATGAAAAATAAGAATATTTAAGTTAGAAGCAGAAAGACTTTCACTATGGCCATCCACTGCAAACAAATTATCCAAAGTATGGTGTATTAAGATTTTCCAAAAAACCTTAAACTCTGCTACTTTCTGCTAGTCCCATATATAGTTAAACTGCTTTTTTGCTCTCCGCTAAGAGATACAACTGTTTAACCACAGAACTTATTCTCTTTCCCACATTTATTTTCACAAACTAGAAACTGGGATAGTGGAATGCATTTTGCAAGCTGTCTGTTGATGGCTTACTTGCTTGGATACATTTTTGGAGGTAGCTTCCTTCACTCTTAGCTCCAGCTTGTGCATGGAAACCCGAACCTTGATCAAACTGCCAACATCTAAGAGAAGTTAAATAACTTGCTTAAGATAATGCCACCAGCAAATCTTGTATGTGAACTCAGTTCTGACTGACTCAAAAGGCCAGGCTCTTTTCCCTAGACCAGGCGCTGCTGATACTAACTCATTGAAGCTTGTTGCTAAGGAAGCAACTACGATTTCAAGGGATCTCCAAGTCTGTAAAACTTTTGAGACCTACAGCCAGTGACAAGTGAAAAATGTTAGCTGAGATTAAAGAACAATTTTAAGTTGAAGTTTCCTTTTCATGTTGCGATGCCTTAAGACAGGATAGAAGAGGCAATGAATACTTACAACACTATGCTGGCGGGAGAAATGATAACTGTCATCCTCCAAACATTATTGAAAGTGTCAACTCAGTATATCCCTTAAATCACTCAAGTCCTGCATTGTCTTGCACTTTCTATTCTACTAAAACCTTATTCAAATTTCACCACAATTTCTCCTCCAAAGTAGAGCTCGCAAGGCTAATTACTATATACTATTTACTAGTGCTCTCTATCCCATTTGCATGTGGTTTTTAGTCACTAAAACGTCATGTGGAGAAGGGAATAGAGCTCTTGTATCTTACGGAACTAAAAGTGGTAACTGAATGGTGTGCCTTAGCTGATCCCTCTGATCTACCTGATTATACTCTAAATGTGTTCTTGGCGTATCTTGTTATAACTGCGAGAATGCAAATACCCTACAGCCTCCTTCTCTTCAGTTCACTTATAAGTTTACTTATCTTATCGACTATTTTCTGTTCTCCTAAATCCATTTATGTAATACAGAGACACCACAAAGAATAATGCAAATAGGAATCACATGATCTGCGGAACTTGAGGGAGCTGAACAAGGTTGGCAAGAGAAGGGGGATAGGGCACGAGGACAAGAGAAAGGACTTTGATAATGGATGTGGTTGACAATTCTTTGTATTCTTTCACCTCAGTGAGAAAATGGCTAATTGAGTTTAGAGAACAATTTTACGTTCTAGGTTTCAAATTTGTCTTGATCAACATACTTTATTTCCAATAACAAAAGCCTATTTATACAGCTTTAGTATCAAATATAAATCTTGAGAAAGAAGAACAGAGCTGGAGGCATGCAACTTCCTGATTTCAAAATATATTACAGAGCTACAGTAATTGAAATAGGATGATAATGGCATAAAGATAGTCATGTAGATCAATGATATAGAATAGAGAGTCCAGACATAAATCCCTGCATCTACATCAGTACAACTGGTCTTTGACAAGGATGTCAAGGATATACAAAGTTGAAGGAATAGTCTCCTCAACAAATGGTGTCGGTAGAACTATCAACATGGAAAAATAATCAAACTGACCCTGATTTTACACCTTATTTACACAAAAATCAATTCAAAATGGATTAGAGACTAACATGTAAGTAGGATTCAAAACTATAAAGCTCCTAGAAGAAAACACAAGGGAAAAGCTTCATGAGATAGGTTGTGGCAAAGATTTCATTTCACAGGTATGACACCAAATCATGGGTAACAAAAGTAAAATAAATAAGTAGAACTATACCAAACTCTAAATCTTCTGCACAGCAAACAATCAAGAGAGTAAAAAGGCAGTGTATAGAATGAGAATTTTTGCAAACCATGTATATTATAAAGGGCTAATCTCCAAAATATATGAGGAACTCATACAACTCAATAGTAAAAATGTTAACAACCCAGTTTTTAAAATATGCTGAAATTTGAATAGATATTTTCCAAAGAAGATCTACAATGACTGACATTTATTTAAAAAAATGCTCAGGGCACCTGGCTGGCTCAGTCAGTAGAGCACATGACTCTTGATCTCGGTGTTTTAAGTTTGAGCCCCACATTGGGTGCAGTGATTACTTAATAGAATCTTTTTTTTTAAATGCTCAATAATTGCTAACTAACAATAAAATACTCGCTAACAACCAGGGAAAGGCAAATCAAAACAACAGTGAGGTACCACCTCGCACCTGTCAGAATGACTAGTACCAAAAAACAAAAAAAAGATGAAAAGTATTAGTAAAGACATGGAAACTAGAATTGCACACTGTTGGCAGGAATGCAAAATAGTGCAGCTGCTATGGAAAACAGCATGGAGGTTCTTCAAAAAATTAAAAACAGATTTACCTTCTGATCTGGCAATCCCATTTCTGGGAATCTATCCAAAGAACTGAATCAGGATCTCAAAGAGATGCTAGCATTCCTATTTTCATTTGTAACACTATTCACAATAGTCAAGATGGGAACATCCTAAATGTCTGTTGACAGATGAATGGATAAAGATACAATGAAATAAATACTATTTACCCTTACAAAATAAGAAAATTCTGCAGTATTGGACAACACAGATGAACCTTGAGGACATTATGCTAAGTGAAATAAACCAATAAACCAGTCACAGAAAGAAAAATACTGCATAATTCCACTTACATGAGACATCTAAATTAGTCACATTCATAAAATCAAAGAGTGGAATATTGGTTGCCAGGAGCTGGAAAAAGGGAAATGGGGAATTTCTCACCAACAGGCATAAAGTTTCAGTTAAGAAAGATGAATTAGCTCTAGCGGTCAACTGTGCAACCCTGTACCTATAGTCAACTATACTATACGGCAAATTTTAAAATCTGTTAAAGGGTAGATACCATGTTAAGTGTTTTTTCCAAGTTAACAAAAAATGAGTAGACCTGAGTAAAGCAAATTACCCTCTGTAGTACTGGCTCACGTAGCCAAGTCCAAAAATCTACAGGGTAGACCAGTAGGCTGGAGGCCCAGGGAAGGGTTGCTATTCAAGTTTTCTGGGGTGGAGGAAGGGGTAAGTCTTTTTTCCATTAATCCTTCAACTGATTAGATGAGGCTTACCCACATTACAAAGGGTAAGAGAGAGAGAAAGACAAAGACACAAAGATACAGGTGACATGTGCACACACATACATACACCACATCCTATTGATTCTGTTTCTCTGGAGAACCATGATTAATGCAATGACATTCTGGAAAAGGGAAAATCATGGAGACAGTAAAAACATCAGTGGTTGCTAGGTCCCAAGGGAAGGATGAAGGGATAAATAGATGAGGCAGAGAGTATTTTTAGGTCAGTAAAACTATGCTATATGATATTACAGTGGTGGGTACATGTCACTATATATTTGTCAAAACCCATAAAATGTATAACATGAGAGGGAACTCTGAAGTAACAGTTGATACTGATGCATCAACATTGGTTTGTGGATTGTAACATACCACACAGATGCTGAGGGAGACTGTGTGTGTATTGTGAGAAAAGTGTATATAAGAACTCTCTGTACTTTTTACTAAATTTACTGTGAGCCTAAAACTGTTCTAAAAAATAAAGTCTATCGATTTTTTAAATGGGAAAAAACTCAGTCTCATTAAAAATCAGGGAAGTTCTCATTAAACTACAATGAGAATATCATTTTAGATCTATTGTATTAGAAAAAATCATTTTAAAAATACAAAATATTATTGAAGATATGGCACAATGCATATTGTGTTGGGAGTGTATATTGGTACAATCACTAGAAAACAGTTTGGTATTATCTAGTAAAGCTGAAGCTGAATTCAATTATAACCTAGCAATTCTATTCCTGGACGTATATCCTAGAGCTGAGGTTCTCAAAATATCCCCTGACTAAGTAGCATCAGTAACACCTGGGAACTTGCGAGCAATGGAATTATCAAGACCCACCCAGACCTACTGAATTAGAAACTATGAAGGTGGGTCCAGCAGTGTTTTCAGAAGCCATACATGTGATTCTAATGCACAAAAAAAGTTTGAGAGCTACTATCTTAAAAACAAACTCTTATATGTGTGCTCCAGAAGACAAGTACAAGACTGTTCAGAGCAACATTATTTGCAATAACAAAAGATTAAAACAAGCCAAACGTATATCAACAGAGAAAAGTATAAAAATTGTGGCATTTTAGTCCAGTAGAATACTATAAAGAAGTGAAAATAAAAGAAGGAGAAAAAGAAAGGAGAAAGAGGGGGAGAAAAGTAGGAAAGTAGGAAAGAAATAAGAAGAGAGAAAGGATGGGAGGGAGGAAAGTTATGAGTAGGAACACAGATGAATCTCTCAAAATAAGAGTAAATAAATAAGATTGCAAAAGATGATTCAATTTATATAAAGTTGAAACATCCACAAGTGAATAATACACGGTTAAGGATAAATACTTATGATATAAAATCATAAAGAGAGGGAATGTTAAACACAAATTAGTGGTTGCTACCTCTAGGGGGAAAGTAAGGGGATACAAGTAGGTATTAGCTTAGTAACAACTAGGTACTGGCCTTCAAAGGTAATGGCAATATTCTATTTTTTAAGCTGGATAGTAGGTACACAGGTAATCATATTACTCTTCCGCAGAACTTACATTTGCATATGCATTTTATATGTATATATTAATACCTATGTAAGAACTATTTCATAATTTAAAACTTAAAAAATAAATCCTATCTCAATTGTTATTTTTCAAGCAATGGTTCAAGAAAACAATATTGTTATTGCTCTTTTTTTTGGAAGCCAAGGAAAAATATATTCCAACCTACATAAAATCTACTTTAATTTCTTCATTCCAGCATGGATGAGATCCACTTGCAGTACTGGTCTGGTATACAGTGTGTTGAAAAGAAACTTCCACAAAAGGTTGTACAGTATCCTGAAACACATAATAAATACTGACTAGATTTTTGCGCTATTTTATATAGTTGATGAAAGGTAGAAGGCCAGGAAATTACTTGTTTACTGGCTGACAACTGGGTGGCTTACTTTTTCTAACAGCTATTATTCGTTCACTCATTTAATAAACATTTATTGGTCCTATTCAATATCAGATACTTTTCTAGGATTGAAAGATAAATGGAACTTACCTTAAGGACTTAATAGTCTATCGGGGAAAATAAACAGGTAAACAAATAATTGCAATTAAATGTGAAAAATGAAAGAAATATATTCAAGGTTTAATAGTTACTCGGGAGAGCCAATTATTAATTTTCTGGAGCAAGGAAAAGAAGAATTTCACAGAGAAAACATTCATTGACCTTGCGCTTTGAAACACTAAGTAGTAAGTTTCATGTGGCCAACAATATGGAGCTGTGTGGAAGCCATTCCAGGTAAAGGAAAGGGAAAGAGACCTTCTAGAAGTAGTGGTATGATACCATACTGTCTTGGGGAGGAGAGTGATGTGGCTGATTTGTAGGTAAGGGCCAGATCATCATAGATTTTTGTAGGCATTCTAAAAGAGCTTGTACCTAATTCTATAGGCCTCAGAACAAGGGAGCAGGGAATGAATTGGTTAGGATTATATCTTATAAAGAGTACCTTCATTGTATAATAGAAAATCAACTGGAAGCTTAAGACTCTAGAGATGGAGAGACCAATTAGGAGCTAGTTGCAATTCAGGGCAAACAAATCAAAGTTGCACTTTGTAGAAGTGTTAAATACTTACCTCATTTAAGATCTCATCTGAAGCTACGGATTTGACTGTTTCTTTATGTCTGAGACGAGATATTGATGATTTCAAATAGGTAGGCAGATCCAAGGCTCTTCAGGAAAAACAATTGGAGATATACACTTCAAATGATTTTAAAAGAGAGGAAGAATTAAGATGACAGAAGAGGAGGGGCACCCTAAGTTTGTTTCATCCCTCGAATACAACTAGATAGCTATCAAATCATTCTGAGCACCTGAGAAATCAACTGGACTGCAAGTCTACAAGTAGAAAAGCAACCCCCTTTTGGAAGGTAGGAGGTGCAGACACTTGAATCTGGAGTGATAGAGCTGACTGAGGATATGGCGGTGGGGATGGGGCGTGCTTGAGGAAGCTACTGCGAATTATTTTAAGGAGCGGAGAACAAAATCAGAAGTTTTAGAAGTCTGCCACGGTGGGGGCTGTGCCTGGTTTAAAAGTGCTCAGGTGGTGAAGTGGGGCAGAATCCCAGGTATGACACCATGTTCTGAGGATCCCCTGGGACACAAGAAAAATGGGGGGTATCTAAGCGATGCACCGTTCCCAGGCATTGGAGCATGGAAGCTGGCTGAGAACACCAGGTATAGATGCCGGCTTTCTGCTCTGTCTTGCCATAAACTGAGAATTGCTGCATGGTCCTGGGACCACTTTGGTGGTGGTGGTGGCGGGGTGGGGGGCAGTCCAACAAAAGGCAGAAGTGTGGGGAGACATTCCCCGGGAGGAACAGCATGGGTCTGCCCCACGGACTCCCTAAAATTTGGAGTTTTGAAACTCAGTCGAATGCCTGAGCTAAAAAAAAAAACCTGGGCACAGGCAGGGTGAACACAGATTTCTGACAGAAACCAGGGAGACAAGTGCGATTCATTTTTCTATTGTGAGGGCTCATCTAGTCGGGGACATGAATTTTCAGCTCCAGGGCTAGAGAGGGAGGGGCCGCCATATTCATTCCACCCATCGGTGCTGAAAGGCCTCATGGAGCAAAACAGCGCCACCTAGTGCAATCCAGAGCCACTTACACCAAACCCGGCCTCCCTGGCTCCTAGGGCACATTTCCATTAGCGCAAGTCCACGTGAGAATCAGGGCTGCAGGTCCTTCCCCCAGAAGACCAGAAGAAACAACTCACTTGAACCAAGTTCACTGATCCTCGACAGCTGCAAAGCTTCAGCTCTAGGGGAAAATAGTATCTAGCACCCTTTGTACTTTTATTCTTTAATTTTTTATTATATTTTCAGTTATCTTCTTATTTTTTCAATTCTTTTTTAAATTCTTTTTAATTTTAATTTTTATATATACTTTATATTTTTTATTTCTTGTTTCCTTTCATTGTACTTTATTTTACTCTTTCCTTCTTTCTTATTTTGAGATCTAGTTTCTTTTAACAAGCAGACCAAAACACACCCAGGATCTAGGTTTTGTTGTTGTTGTGTTGTTGTTGTTGTGGGTTTTTTTTTTCTTTCTTCCTTTTTTTTTCTGGACAAAATGACGAGATGGAGAAATTCACCCCAAAAGAAAGACGGGAGGTAGTACTCACAGCCAAAGATTTAATCAATACGGATATAAGTAAGATGTCTGAATTAGAATTTAAAACAATGGAATATTATATACATATGTGTGTATATTCCATATATATATAGGAAATATTACTCATCCATCAAAAAGAATGAAATCCTGCCATTTGCAATGATGAGGATGGGACTAGAGAAAGTTTTATGCTAAGGGAAATAAGTCAGAGAAAGACAAATATCATACGATTTCACTCATATGTGGAATTTAAGAAACAAATGAACATAGGGGAATGGAAGGAAAAATAAAAGACAATAAAAACAGAGAGGGAGGCAAACCACAAGAGACTCTTAATTATAGGGGACAAACAGGATTGCTGAGGGGGTGGGGGTAACTGGGTGATGGGCATTAAGGAGGGCACTTGATGTAATGAGCACTGGGTGTTATATGCAACTGATGAATCACTAAATTCTACCCCTGAAACAAATAATATATGTTAACTAAATGGAATTTATATAAAACAATTTTTAAATAAATAATATTCACATTAGTTTTGGTGGTAATGGGCAGGGTTTTACCTATGTTCATGGTGATAAATAATTCAGTTACCCTGGATCTTATAGAGTTTGCTTTGGATCTTCTTATCATAGATGGTTAGAGCTACACATTTGATAATCACCACTCTGGAAGAGTGGTTTCTAAATACTGAGTCATGGATTGGATTCAGTTTGTGATAAAGTTTTTACTGGTCCTCAGCAAAAGAGAAAAATAAAGCAAACTGAGATTATATCCTTTCTATTTTTGGTGTTACAATATTCTTTCTTTTACAAATTGATGATTATAGAAAATAATAGTGATTTTATTATGTCCTTACTTCATAAAAGTTAGCCTTTGGAATGTGTATTTGTTTTGAGAACATCGGTTCTATTAGATAAATAAGGTTGTTGTTTATAAAACATAGGGAAAAACTTTTAAGAGGTTTTGAACTATAGATTAGTACCTAGAAAGCAAAATATTTTTCATATGTAGAATTCATGGAATGTGGTAAACATAAGATAAGCAAGTAGAGCACATTATGTGCTAAACATAGAGGGGGTTGGTGAATATTCCTGAGGTACCTGGATTCTAAATACCAATAATATAGGGCGCCTGGGTGGCTCAGTGGGTTAAAGCTCTGCCTTTGGCTCAGGTCATGATCCCAGGGTCCTGGGATCGAGGCCCACATTGGGCTCTCTGCTCAGCAGGNTTCTCTCTCTCTCTCTGTGTGTGTCAAATAAGTAAATAAAATCTTAAAATAAATAAATAAATAAATACCAATTATATAGGATTCATACATGAGACTAAATACAGAAGACGCTCAAAATTCAGGACACACTAAATATACATGAGCATTTAATATTCGTGATGCCTTAATTTGGCCACTAAATGGGGATCTCCATTCTGGCCCCACATATCCTCTGCTCAAGAAACATAAATAAAACCCATGGAGTGCCTGCAGAAGAGCTGGGTGAGATCTGATTTTGCAGATCTTCTGCAAGAGGTCAACTAAAGAAAAGAGGTCAACTAAAGAAGGTCAACTAAAGAAGCAGAGGTCAACTAAAATAACAAGTCCCAAACAGCTGACTCTCTCCTGTGTTCTACCTGCAGTACTGAGAGGGGCCAGTGGCAGACAACAGTGAAGGTGGTGACAGCAGGGCCACAGTGCTCACAATAGGGAACAAGGAAAAAAGGCATTTATATGATATGGCATCCCAAAATACACATGGTATGGTTACCGTGGTCATCTCAAACTTCTGAAAACTTTTTTTTTTCTCTTAAGGATTTTTTATTTATTTACTTGAGAGAGAGAGACAGAAAGCACAAGNACAAAATACACATGGTATAGTTACCGTGATCATCTCAAACTTCTGAAAACTTTTTTTTTCTCTTAAGGATTTTTTATTTATTTACTTGAGAGAGAGAGACAGAAAGCACAAGTAGACAGAGCAGCAGCAGAGGGAAAGGGAGAAGTAAACCACCCCCGACTCCAAGCAGGAAGCCTGATGTGGGCTGGATCCCAGGACCCTGGGATCACAACGTGAGCCGAAGGCAGACGCTTAAACGACTGAGCCACCCAGATGCCCCTGAAAACTCTAATACGTGGTAATGACAGTATGACTATCCAAATGAAGATTTCAACTTTCATTCTATTTCTGTATACAGATCATTAATAAAGTGCAAAGTTTCACACATAGGACAGCATGGAAATTTACATTTAAGATAGAGCTTTTGCAAAAAAATTAAAATTAAAAGAAGAGCTTTTACAACTATAAAAATTGGTGCACACTATCTTACCTATTAACTGTTATGTTCCTGGTAGGAATATTATAAGCCCGCAGTATTCTGACAAGAATCTTAACATCTCCATCACAGATAGTCTGTGCTGCCACCTTCTTCCTTTCTTTCCTCTGAGGCTTTAACTTTCTTCGTCGTTCAACAAGCTTACAAACTGCATGTGTCAATTGGCTAAAGAGTAAAAATGTAATCAGTTGCATATACACAAAATAACTTTATTTTAAAAGACATGAATTTTTAAAGTGAATTATTGTAAATAAGACCATTATTCTGAACCATATTCTCTCCTTTGTTGAGGGGAGACAGAGTTGTCTTAAACCCAAGGAAAAAAGCTTTCTGGACACAGAAGAGATGCTGTGCTCACTCTCGTGTCGTGAAAAAATGTGATTGCCTTATGCCCTTTGGGTACATGGTCCAAGAAGGGACAAGGGTATCGAGACGTAATTCCACAAAAACATGATGTTCTTTCAGAATATTATTCATTTTTCAGGAATCACTCTCCTAAAACTGATTAGATACTCAACTGTTCTACAGGCTCTGAAACAGGAGTTAGTTAAACAAGCTGCCAACACAAATCCATGGAATTACAGCTTTATTGTCACACTCATTTTCCCCAAAAAACTGAAAATAAAACACAATAGATTTCAGCATCCAAACCAACTAAAACTGTATTGGTGACACTAGGAATCTGCAGGTGGCCCCAGGGAAGATTCCCAGAAACATGGCATCCCTACTCCTGGTCCTACCCCTAAGGCTCAGAGATAGAACCGGATGGGAATTGAGTTGAGCCAAAGGCTCCCTCACCTGCTTCCTGTGGGTTGTAGCACCCACGTATGGCTGAGGATTCAGTTTTGAAAGGGGAGATTATAGGCTTAGTATGTGGTGCTGCTAGCAACAACTTTTCCAGGAGCAGTTCCAGAACAGGAAAATCTTAGGGCAAAACTAATTTGGGACAAAGGTATTTCTTTTCTTTTTCTTTCCTCCCCTAAAAACTATCAATAAGGAGAGGATTAAAAACTAGTACTATGCAACTGAAAATACATATCATATAGATATGTGCAAAATGCAAATTTAAAAGAACCGAATATATTTTAAGTCACTATATTTCACTTTATGCCTTGTAAATGCATCCTCTGACATGTAACTTAATATGAAAACAGGGAACTTAGAGAACTTTGAAGGAATTAGCTTCAAGTTTTATTTTTTTTTTAAGATTTTGTTTATTTATTTGACACAGAGAGAGAGAGATCACAACTAGGCAGNTAAAACAGAGAACTTAGAAAACTTTGAAGGAATTAGCTTCAAGTTTTATTTTTTTTTTTAAGATTTTGTTTATTTATTTGACACAGAGAGAGAGAGATCACAACTAGGCAGAGAGGCAGGCAGAGAGAGAGAAGGAAGCAGGCTCCCCACTGAGCAGGGAGCCCGACGTGGGGCTCGATCCCAGGACCCTGAGATCATGACCTGAACCGAAGGCAGAGGCTTTAACCCACTGAGCCACCCAGGCGCCCTAGCTTCAAGTTTTATATTTCATATTTTAAAAAAGGTAATTTTTATGATGTACCTTGCAGATACAATTTCTTCATAATCAGCCACAACATCTGATAAGTTAAATTTGCTAACTTTGACAATTCTTTTCATTATCGACCTTCTCATCTACAAAAAAAATAAATTTAAAGAAATAATAGTTTATGTTTGCAGATTAAGTATTTACAATGCTATTGGTGCAACCATTTTTTAGTCCTAATTTTTGCAAGCAATGAATGCAAAGGGAGATTAGGAGGATTTCACAAAAATAAATGCAAATATACTGATAATACTATTTTGTTATTGTTACCTTTTTCAGAAAATTGGCAGAATTAACTCTTTGTGCGGTAATGGAATTGATATCTGAAATGGAGATATCCTTCTCTATCTGACTTTCACATTCCTAAACAGAGAATTAAGTTAGTTTTACCTCTTTAGTGTAACAGAGTATGATATACTGCGATAAGATGTAAAATATTAAATATTCAGTTCATGTGTAGGAGACACTGACAACACTCTGGCATGAGAGAAAAACATTTCTTTCAGATTCTCCCACTGAGCATTAGCTAAGAACAGCTTTTGACCATATTTCTTTGCTTCTAGGATGAGGTCCATTCATCCTTTAAAGTAGCATAATGTTGGGGCGCCTGGGTGGTTCAGTTGGTGAAGCATCTGCCTTTCCACTCAGGTTGTGATCCTAGGGTCCTGGTATCGAGCCCCATATCAAGCTCCCTACTGAGTGGGGAGCCTGCTTCTCCCTCTCCCTGTGCCCCTCCTCGTGGCTTGCATGCGCTCTCTCTCACACACTCTCTCACCAACAAATAAAATCTTTTAAAAAATGTAAAAAAAATTAAAATAACATAATGTCGAGAAAAAAATTTATGATTGAGAAAATTATGAAAAAANGTGCGCTCTCTCTCACACACTGTCTCACCAACAAATAAAATCTTTTAAAAAATGTAAAAAAATTAAAATAACATAATGTCGAGAAAAAAATTTATGATTGAGAAAATTATGAAAAAATGTGAAAATGACTGCAAAGTATTCTTTATGCATGTATTTACCTGGAAATCACTGAAAACAAAACATATGGGAAGTAGTACAGTATCAATAACTTTAATTTTTAACTTCTAGCTTTATTTTTTTTAAGATTTTTTTTAAAGTAATCTCCACACCCAATGTGGGACTTGAACTCACAACCCCAAGATCAAGAGTTGCACTCTCCACCAACTGAACCAGCCAGGCACCCCTTAACTTCTAACTTGAAAAAGTTGATCAATAACTTTAACTTTACATCCAGCAGTTGGTATAAGATTATTTGTCAGGCTGCTTCATCTATATAATTCAGAATAAATCTGTACCTGTTATATCTGCATTTGTGGGATGCTTCCCTAATGCACATGGAAATTATTTTACATTATGGATAACATTAAAGACTGCACAAAAATAATGAAGTAGATACTTTAGAACTTTCAGCCATGTTACAACAAACATTCTTTTATCTGAAAGTAATTTATTTGTTCTTTCAATTATCTGCAAGAAATCTTGAATTTAATTCTGTGGACAAGTAACAACTTTTACTTAAAGATATATTAATATTTCATACCACCTCACTCTTTAAAGTGTTAATTTATAGGAGATACTTAAATATTATATTATCTAGATATTAATTTTTGTTATATGTGCTGCAAATATATTATCTTAATCTGTAGGGTTTTAATTTTAATAACAAATTTATTAACCTTTTTTAAAAATTTATACTTTTTGTATTTTAAGAAATACTTTTTAACCCAAGATTAAGATATCCATTTAAAAAGTTTTGATTTTCACATGTAATCCTTTTCTTACTAAGTTTTTTATTTTAATTCTAGCATAATTAACATAATTCACATGTAGTCTTCATTACACATGGTATTTATTACTTTTGCAAAGTCTGAGTTTATTTCTTTCTAGACAGATGACCAGAACCACTTAACAGATAGTCCATTCTATTTTTTNTAAAAATTTTTTTTGGGGGGCGCCTGGGTGGCTCAGTGGGTTAAAGCCTCTGCCTTCGGCTCAGGTCATGATCCCAGGGTCCTGGGATCGAGNCTCAGCGGAGAGCCTGCCTCCTCCTCTCTCTCTGCCTGCCTCTCTGCCTACTTGTGATCTCTCTCTCTCTCTGTTGAATAAATAAAAATCTTTACATAAAAAAAAAGAAAAAAAAATTTTTTTTTAAGATTTTATTTATTTATTTGACACAGAGAGAGAGATTACAAGTAGGCAGAGAGGCAGGCAGAGAGACAGGGAGAGGAGGA
>LNAC01000020.1:5562293-5626815 GCA_002007465.1 Ailurus styani | reverse complement strand
TTTTTTTTTAATTTAAAGGTTGTATTTATTTATTTGTTAGAGAGAGATAGGGAAAGTGAGCACAAACAGGGGGAGCAGCAGGCAGAGGGAGAAGCAGGCTCCCTGCTGAGCAGGGAGCACAATGCGAGACTTGATCCCAGGAGCCTGGGATCATGACCAGAGCTGAAGGCAGACACTTAACAAAGTGAGCCACCCAGGAGCNAAAATTTTTTTTTTAATTTAAAGGTTGTATTTATTTATTTGTTAGAGAGAGATAGGGAAAGTGAGCACAAACAGGGGGAGCAGCAGGCAGAGGGAGAAGCAGGCTCCCTGCTGAGCAGGGAGCACAATGCGAGACTTGATCCCAGGAGCCTGGGATCATGACCAGAGCTGAAGGCAGACACTTAACAAAGTGAGCCACCCAGGAGCCCCTTTCCAATGATTTTTTTGTTTATTCATTTGAGAGAGAGCAAGCGAGAGCATGAACAGGGGGGAGTGGCAGAGGAAGAGGGAGCAGCAGACTCCCTGCTGAGCAGAGAGCCTGACTCCAGGGCCCCAAGATCATGACCTGAGCCAAAGGCAGCCGCTTAACCCACTGAGCCACCCAGGTGCCCTGAAAGTCGATTCTTTTCCAACTTATTTGTAATGATACTTATCAAATATAAAGTTTCCACATATCCATAAGTCTGTTTCGAGGCCCTCTGTTCTATTTCACTGGTCTGGAATTGCATTACTACATTTACAAAGTCGATTCTTTTCCAACTTATTTGTAATGATACTTATCAAATATAAAGTTTCCACATATCCATAATAAGTGTTTCGAGGCCCTCTGTTCTATTTCACTGGTCTGGAATTGCATTACTACATTTACAAAGTAATTTGAGAAGAACTGGCATCCTACAATGCTGGCACCTTACAACTTCCCATCAGTGAATATCCATTCAGATTTTTTTTACATCATTCAGACTGTTTTATAATTTTCTCCATTAAGTCCTTGCTAGCCAGTTGTCCCACATTCCAAATTTGACTGTTTCCTTGTGGTGCCATTTAACTTGTTTCTCTATTCCTCATACTTCTTGTAAACAAATTAATCTAAAGTCTTAATTTTATTCAGATTACACATTTGTGGCAAGGACACTTCATATATAATGTTGTATATTTCATATTGTATCATATAGGGGCCAATAATGTCTGGCTGTCTTTTATTAGTGTGTTAGTTTTCTCCTCTTGCTGTAACAAATTATCACAAATTGAGTTGTTTCAAACAACACAAATTTAGTATCTCACAGTTCTGTAGGTGAGAAGTTCCGGTTGTCTCAGCTGGTTTCTCTGCGCCAGGTTTCACAAGGTTGATGTCAAATTGTAGGCTGGCTGGGTTCTTATCAGGAAGGTCTGGGAAGGATCTGTTTCCAAGCTCATTGATGTTGTTGGCAGAATCCAGTACCCTGCAGCTGTGTGACTGAGGTCTCCTTCCCTTGCCGCCGCCAGGTAGGGCCTGCATTTAGCTTCCAGGCACCTCTCGCCAGTCTTCACAGGTAGTCCTCTAAGTCTCAAAGCCAGCAACTACATGTTGAATCCTTCTCATGACAAATCTGATTTCTCTTGCTGCAGTTTTTGCTCCCAGCTGGAAAAATTTCTCTGCTTTTAAAGGTTCGCATAATTAGATTTGGTCCCACCCAGATAATCCAGGATAATCTCCCTATTTTATATAAGGTGACATAACATATTCACAGGTTCTATGGATTAGGGAGTGGACATTTTTAGGGGGCCATTATTCTGCCTACCACTATTAATAAGATTGAGTTGGATCACTGAGTCAAGATGGTGACAGCTAGATAGCTCCATTGTAGAGGTACAATGTTCCTTTTGCAATAAAGAAATTGTCATTTTAAGTACAGATATTTATTCAACAAATTTACTAGTTGTGACAGCTTGCTGTAGTTTCTCTTATGCTTTCCAGGTAGACAAATATATTTTCTGCAAGCAAGGGCAGTTTGTCTCTTCTAATTATAATTTTCTTCTTTCTACCTTAATGCATTGGCTCTTACTGGTAGAGATGATAGTGGGCATCCTTATGTTGTTCAGATTAATGGGAAAATTGATGTCTATCCACTAAGTATAATGTTTGTATAGGAGCCTGTGAGGAAACGGATTTCTGATCATGAGCCATAAAATTAATAGGGTATAGAGCCATACAATTTTTCGCAGTTGGGGGTGGCGGTGGTATAAGGAATAGGTTTTCCAGAATGCTGAAAAACTATAGAAACAGAGAATTTGTTCAGGGACATCTAGGTATTGACTTTATTTCTTTTCTTGAAGAATAATATGGCCTTAGTGACCGTGACTTGGGATCAAGAGCCAGAGGAGTACAATGTTTGCAAACATTCCCGTAAATGGAAGTGCATTTACCATGTAAGTGTTAATTCTCCTGGAGTAGTTAGGTAAACCTTGCCTATTGTGTACAGGGATTTTGTTTATTTGATTTTTTGTTTGTTTGTTTCGTTTTGTTAGCTCTGGCAAAACCCTACTCTGTGTGGACATGTCACAAAAAGCTTACTCCCCATTAGGGTAGCAAAGTTCAGGAAAAACCAGCATCAAAATTTGTTGCAGCTGTCTTGTCCTGTGTTCTGCTCTGCTTTCCGTATGTTTCTGTATTACAGGCTAAGTACATCTGAGACTCAACGTAATCATCCAGTAGGTGTGTAGGTGGTGCCTTCTCGTCTCTCCTCCCACCCTCTTAGTCCACACTTTAGAAGAAGCACTTCTTCCAATGCAGTTCACATCAGCAGAAACACCAAAAATGTTTTAACAGTCTTAATCAGTTTAAAGAAGTTCTCTTCTAAGGAAACAACAACAAAACTAAAAGGAAACCTAAGGAATAGGAGAAGATATTTATAAATATTTGTAAATGACATATCCAGTAAAGGGTTAGTATCCAAAATATATAAAGAACTTACCAAACTCAACACCTCCCCCTGCAAAATCCAATTTAAAAATGGGTAGAAGACATGAACAGACATTTCTCCAAAGAAGACATACAGATGGCCAACAGACACATGAAAAGATGTTCATCATCAGTTACCATCAGGAAAATGCAAATCACAACTACAATGAGATATCACCTCACACCTGTCAGAATGGCTAACACCAACAACACAACAAACAAAAGGTGTTGGCAAGGATGTGGCGAGAGGGGAACTCTCTTGCATTGTTGTTGGTGGGAATGCAAACTGGTGCAGCCACTCTGGAAAACAGTATGGAGATCCCTCAAAAAGTTAAAAATAGGAATACCTTACAATCCAGCAATTGTACTACTGGGTATTTACCCAAAGAATTAAAAAACACTAATTCAAAAGGATACATGCACCCCTATGTTTATAGTAGCAGTATTTACAATAGCCAAGATATGGAAGCAGCCCAAGTACCCATCAATCGATGAATGGATAAAGGTGGGGTATATGTATACAATGAAGCATTATTCAGCCTTAAAAAGAATGAAATCTTTCTACTTGCAACAACATGGATGGAGCTAGAGAGTATTATACTAAGAGAAATAAGTCAGTCAGAGAAAGACAAATACCATATGATTTCACTCATATAAGGAATTTAAAAAACGAACAAGCAAAGGGGAAAAAGAGAGAGAGAGAGAAACCAAGAAACAGACTCTTAACTATAGAGAACAACTTGATGGTTACTAGAGGAGAAAGGGGTGGGGAGGACGGGTGAAATAGGTGATAGAGATTAACAGTGCACTTGTCATGATGAGCACTGGGTTATTGTACGGAACTGTTGAATCACTATATTGTACATCTGAAACCAATATAACACTGTATGTTAACTGGAATTAAAATAAAAACTAAAAAAAGAAGAAACTCCCTTTTAATTCTATATACTAAGAGCTTTCATCATGATTGAGCACTGATTTAATTAAATGCCTTCTGGGCATTTATGAAGAGGAGCATATTTTTCCTTCCTTAATCCTATTAATGTGGTAAGTTATAGTAATAGATTCCCTAATTAAATTAGCTTTGTTATATGAAAACAAACCCTCTTAGATTATAAATGTAATTATATATTTATATACAATACATTGCTTTTCAATTTGTTGAAATTTTATTAGTAATTTTGCAAGTATGCTCATAAGTACAATGATCTAAAATGATCATTTCCTACCCTCCTTGCTCAATTTTGGTATGAGAGTTATATCAGACTCAAAAAATTAGTAGGATTACTTTCCCTCCTTTTCTGTTCTCTGAATAGTTCAAATAAGGTAAGGAAAGCTCCTAGTTTCAAGGGCAGAAACAGTTCCTCTTTTATGATGTTATAATCCCGATTGTCCTGAGCCTTGTGCTTTGCCTGTCGCAGTTTATGGAATTGTAGAAGTAAATTTAATCATTGAGAGGAGCAGCAGGAGGAAACTGAACAACTTTCTAGCTATTCTAAGGCCTTCCCACTGTAGTTTGCTAACTGAAGTTCCTAAGGTCTCAAAACAGGAGATTGACCATAATTAAACCCGAAGGCGAATATCAATTGGTCAGTTTGTGATTACATATATTTCTACTCACTCTTGTTTGTGAAAGTCACGAATTATATGCAAATTCTATCGTATATGACTAAAATAGTCAAATGTGCTAGGATATTGTCATCAAAAAATCATTAATTTGCATTTTCCTGGGCGCCTGGGTGGCTCAGTGGGTTAAAGCCTCTGCCTTCGGCTCAGGTCATGATCTCAGGGTCCTGGGATCGAGGCCCGCATCGGGCTCCCTGCTCGGCGGGGAGCCTGCTTCCTCCTCTCTCTCTGCCTGCCTCTTTGCCTACTTGTGATCTGATCTCTCTCTCTCTGTGTCAAATAAATAAATCTTTAAAAAAGAAAAAAAAATTTGCATTTTCCCTTTTACCTCTGAGCCACACCAAAGAGAGTCTCCAGGCAATCCATTTGGTTCATATCATGAGTATCCTTGAGTTTTAAATGTAATGAGTCCTGTATAGTTTTGTTGTGTATCCTCTAAATTAGGGTATATAAGCTAAAGGATGGCTGTGTGGCAACAACAAAAACAAACACACACTATTTTTTAAAACAACTTTTATTTAATATTAAGTGACTTATTGCAATTTACTTTCAGTCCAGAATAAAATTAAAACAAATATCAAAGAGTTTATCCATTTTTTTCCTATGGATAGTAACCAAATTTAAATAAGTCTATTATAACCTATTTTTAAAACAGGTTTTTAATTTAAATTATTAGTTAAAAAATTAAGATAGATTTAAAGCAGCAAAAATATTAATTTATCATACAATAAGCAATATAACAAATAGAAATCACGTACCTGGAAGGCTAAATCTGGAATATCTTTGTCATAAAGGGGTATTTGCTGCAGAAGGAAAATGTCTAATTGACCAGCATTTCTAAGTTGCAATAGCTGGAAACGTTTATTCTTTTTCATTTCTTCTTCAGAAACAAAGTTAAATTCATCTTGCAACTGTTCAAGACGAAAATATTTTGGACTATGCTGTCCTTTATGTTTCATGTACTATAAAACATAAATAATGTAGTCTTTAAAGTATTAATTTTTTAAAATTTGAAAACTATTTCAAAACACTTTTTTCCCTTCAATTGCTAGATGTTAGAGTTGCCATATATGAAGGAAATGGAGCAATGACTCTATACAGAGATAGAATCTGAAAAAAAAAAAAGAAAAAATAGAATCCAACCTACACGGCTACCCAAACTTTTCCTGGTCATGACTGAAATGAAAAATGAAAATATTTATACTGCACACTGGGTTCAAAGATGAGACTATTTGTATCTGTTTGTCATAAATGTTGAGAAAGGATCAATATTTCTGTACACCTGTAACCAACAGAGCACATTAGTTGGTAAGCTCTGATCTAAGAAAGCTTAACTACAATAATCTATGCATTGTTTTATTCAATTAATGCAAATGTGCATACATGGTCCATGCAAGGAAGAGTGCTAGCTCTCAAAGATTTATTCGCTGTAGTTCTACAAGGAAAGATAAAACACAGAATGAATAACTACAGTAAAAGGCAGAATGATATCAGAGTCATAGAAGTTATAAAGAGAAAGAAAAGGTTCACAAGAGGGAATGGAAAGAAGGGCCCATATCTTACTGAGGTTATCAGGGAAACCTTCATCAGACTTGCATGGTAGGTAAGATAGCCACCTAGGGTGCCCTTCCAGCAAGAGGGAATGACATGAATAAAGGTATGAAGAATGCATGTCTGAGGCACACAGAGCAGTTCAGGTGGTTAAAAGAAAGAAGAGAAGCAGTGAACAGATAATGCAGTCTTTGAGGAAAGGATGTGTCTATAAATCATCTTTATATCCCTAGCATCTATAATACTGTGGGTACGCAGTAGTTGTACAAGAGATGCTTGCCTGAAGGTTAGCCTATAGGATGTACTGCACGCTGCAAAGCAATGGCAGAGTACCAACCATCAGGCCTAGAGTAGCAATTATTTCAGTTGTTGAATTTCTAATTGTTTTTACAATACTGTAAAACTGGTTGAAAATCGTATCTGTCCTCAGAGTTATCTTTATATGCCTCCTGGTGCCTAGAAAAATATACAGCAAACTATGATGTATAAGGGGGTAGAGCTTAGCAAGTAGAATATACAGTATTGATACTTGCTATAACTTACCATAATAAATTCCATTAAATCAGAATATTCTGGATTATTTGGATCAATTTTTACTTCCTTTGCCCACTCAAAAAGCTTCTGTGCATTAACGAGCCATGGAATTCCAGGAACCCCTCTTGCATCTACATTCCTTAACACACTAATATAGAGAAAAATATTTTGTGAATTTTCATACAATGTCCAAGTTATACATCTGTTACAAGGGGTAAACCTACCAATTCCATATAGTTAAAGATAAAACCTATTCATCCCCTGCATTTAAGGATAAAACAGATTTAGATGTGGTATCTCTCTTTGTTCTTCTCACATTCTAATTTGTATCCTAGCTTTTTGATAAATGTCTACTTCCTCCCTAAGAGACAGTAAGCTTAAGAATAAAGTCTGTGAATATCCATCTTTGCTATCTCTACCTGGTGTAGTAGCTAAAATATAGTAGATGCTGAAGGGAACAGTGCTTACTGAATGTACTTTGCAAATCCCAAAGATAGTAACTTGTTAAAGATGTTCTTTCCACAGGATGTACAATATTGCAATTTAATCAAGATGTTACTTTTAGCAAAATTAATAAAGTCCACAGTATAAAAAAGAATCTTTAGGCTTGATCTATATAGTTGAAACATAATACAGAGTAATACAATTAACTGGGAGGTATTCTGCCAGAAGAGTATCTTTGTTTGGTCATATGAGGCCACCTTGAGAATTTGGAGAGCTGTAAGAGTCTAGACTCAATTCATTCTTGGTGACCTCAGCTAAAGGATAAGTGCAGAAGAAATTCTACCCTAAACAGTAAGGATTTCTTTAGAGCCATCAATTATCCCGGTTATTTAGTCTTTCTCTTCATAGATAATTTGCCTCATCATGTGTAATTAGAGAGACTTAGAGTAGAAAATCTCCAAGATTTCTTCTATAAAGTAATTCAAGAAACATTCCAGTCCATAAATGGGGAGTCCAGAAATACAGTTCTGACTTAGATTCAATAATGTCTTAACCCAAACATGAATACTATCTTATACTGTCTACTTTCCACCAGCATCTATACATATTTCTATGATGCATCTCGGGAAGCTACTGCTAACAAAGCCAATGTCTGGTATGATAAGATATAAGCAAAATTACAAATAGGTGAAGTCTGAGTATTCTTCCTTTCTTTAATTCCTATTTCTGTCCTTATATTTGAATTGTTTTGATATTTTGTCACAAGAGATCTCTAGAACCTGAGATCTGATTTCTTATACCATCATGTAAGAAATTTTCCTTTTCATAGAAAGAGGCCTAGTCCAGGTCACAAAGACTGAGGCAAAGCTTACATATTAATTAATAGATTAGGGAGAGACTTATCCAGTCATAGCCTTAACATAAAAAAGTTGTGATTGGATCTTAAGGTGCTCCCATGATTTCTGCCTCAGGGAAAGTAATAAAGACCTCAGCATATCTCCTGCCTTTGCTACATGATTCCTCCAGCCACCCCTATAGGTGTTCAGCTGTGGTCTATGCCAAAATCCCTATGTCCCCTCTACTCCCTTCTCCACAACCAAATTCCAAGCAAGTAACACAATTCAGTGGCATTAAGTATACTCACAGTTTTGTACAACCACCTTTACTACCTATTTCCAGAATTTTTATCATTCCAAAGAGAAGCTCTGTTAAACAACAACTCCACATTCCTCTCTATCCCCAACTGCTGGTTTTCTATCTCTATGAATTCAGGGGGAAAAAAAGGTAAAGTTATTAGGGAGGAAAGACAGACTGTCTACAAAACACCAACGTGGGAGACTTTTAAATAAGAATGATAAATCCCAGAAGATTATACAATTATAGCTTCAAAGTATCAAGGGAAAATAAGTATCAACCTCAGATTTTATACCCAAACTATTATTCAAGAATGAGGACAAAATAAAGATATTTTCAGATATACAAAAACTAATTTGCTAGACACGGAAACTGACTGAAAGAATTAATAATGGAGCAGGTTTTCACCAAGAAAAGTACACATAGAAGGAAAGTATGGAAGATAAAGAGGTTCAAACACAGAAGTTAATTAACCATGTCAGAAAATTTCATTAACTAGTAAGCATAAGAAAAACTTCTACATTTTAAAACTATGTTAAATGAAAATTCTGGACTATAATCACTGAGATTCAAGAAGTGTGCTCAATGTGGTATTAAAGTATTCCAAGATCTTTTGGTTTACTGCTTCATCTCCAACTTATTTATGAATGAATAAATGAATGAGTAAATCAGAGAATACATGAATACTTTCTTCAGATCTTCCTGCTCCAAAGGAGAGCTCCATGCTCTGATTCTCACAAGTCAGCCCTGGCTTTCGGAGCACCCATCCCAGGTTCCTGGAACCTCTGTTCAGCACCAGCTCTTGAGCACCCACAACTGCAGAGGAGAGTTCTGGAACCAACCACTTTGATCACAGACACCCCAACTGTAAAGTTTTACTTCAAGTTAACTTCTTTTTTTTTAAGATTTCATTTATTTATTTGACAGAGAGAGAAAGAACACAACCAGGGGAAGCAGCAGACTGAGGGAGAGAGAAAAGCAGGCTCCCTGCCAAGCAAGGAGCTCAATGTGGGACTCGATCCCAGGACCCTAGGATCACGACCTGAGCAGAAGGCAGTTGCTCAACCGACTGAGCCACCCAGGCACTCCCAAGTTAACTTCTTTAGAGAGTGCTCTGGACTTTGAAACCTGCACTTGCAATTCACTGCCTCTTGAAATCTGTCATCTGTTCCAGTCTTTCACAGAATTGCTTTTTATCTTTTGTAAACCTGAGTTCCCAAGTGAATGGAACTGCTAACTGCAGCATCATAGAAGCCATGAGAGAAAAGACTTCACAAGGAAAATGATGAGGATAAGCTAACGAATATGACCAAAAGGTCACTGGTAATGTTCAGGAATAAATGGGTTCAGTTAGGGAAGGAATGTGTGAATAAAAAGTCGAGGCCTTGTACACAGATCAGTAGACCACACAAATGAGGACTTGGACAGGAAAAACAGCCAAGACAGGTTTTCAGGGTTTAATCAAATGCTTGGGGTTTTCTTTGTTTTTAAAGCAAAGAAGGCTTCATGAATGCAAAAGACTAATATCTTAGGGAAATGGAAGAGTTAAAGATAAGAAGAGGATATAAATATATTAGGATCCCAAAGGAGACAAAGGAAAGTTCCTAATTACCTGTATAAAAGTTAGCTTTAGAGTGAGAACAAACATTTGACTCCAAAAAGAAAGCAAAGAACAGTATAAGGAGGCAAAGATTGGGAATAGCCTCAGTGGGGACAATGCTAGGGAAAAATGAAGAAATTCAAGCATAAAATGGTTCAGAGTATTAAAAGCTTATTCACTAACTCCAAAATGGATTTCCTTTATTAATTGTCCATTTTTCTCTAGGAAGATGACCTTGTTTACTTAGCAAAACAAGGACATCATCAAAATTACGTTCCTGTCTACACAGTGATTTCCGTTTCCTTCTCTGATTTGAAGAGATATTTCCTCTTCACTAGAGCCAAGCTATCACTTACATTCTGGTTCAACATCTTTTTGAGTCTGAAGGATCACATACTCTCTCTAATACATTCTGGCTCTTTTTCTATGGATTTCATCACTTATTCTAAGAAGATAAAAATTACTTCAATTTTCAAGAAATCTATACGTTGATTCTATTGTCTATCTTATTTTAAGCCTCTTTTTAAAACTTTAGTTTACCTAAAAAGGTAAATAATCTACATCCATGAACTCAGCCTCCTCAACATCAATTGCTGAGTGCTACTGACACTTTGTTTTATTTTTCTCTGAAACTATTTTTCTCTGAAACTATTGCCTGAAACTATTTCATTTATTTCATAAATGAAAGCATTTATGAACTCTTACTATAACTCTGGACATATGCCACTGGCTTTATACATAGTACTCTTCACTGTTATTTTTAAAATAGTCTCTAATTTCAGCTTTGATTTCCTGTTTAATTCAAATTATTAATAGCACTATTTTAAATTTTAAAATTATTTTGTTTTAAAAATACTGTTTTTAGAGCAGTTTCAGATTCAGAGCAAGACTGATCAGAAAGTACACAGTTGTCCCCCAGCCCCCCAAACATGCAGCCTCCTCTACTATCAATACATCTTGTATCAGACTTATAATTTACTACATTCATTGCAGTAAAAGAGTTGCATTTGTTACAATCAATGACTGACACATCATTTTATCACCCAGGGTCCATAGTTTACATTNTGTTTGTTTTTTTTTAAAGATTTTATTTATTTATTTCACAGAGGAAGAGAGATCACAAGGAGGCAGAGAGACAGGCAGAGAGAGAGGGGGAAGCAGGCTCCCCGCCGAGCAGGGAGCCCGATGTGGGCCCCGATCTCAGGACCCTGAGATCATGACCTGAGCCNTCCTCTACTATCAATACATCTTGTATCAGACTTATAATTTACTACATTCATTGCAGTAAAAGAGTTGCATTTGTTACAATCAATGACTGACACATCATTTTATCACCCAGGGTCCATAGTTTACATTAAGGTTTACTCTTGGTGATGTACCTTCTATGGGTTTTAACAAAATGTAATGACACGTATCTACAATTATGGTATCATACAGACAGGAGTTTTATTGCCCTAAAAATCCTGTGTGCTCTGCCTATCCAACCATTTTTTCTTCCTAACCCCTGGCAACAACTGATATTTAACTGTCCCCATAGTTCTGACTTTTCCATAATGCCATATAGTTGGGTATAACAATGGTTTTTTTTTTAAATATGTGTATAGATGGGGAGGAGAAACCATCTTTTTGTTATCATCATTCTTTAATTTTTAAAAGATGGCATCTACTTGGNTTTTTTTTTTTTTAAATATGTGTTTAGATGGGGAGGAGAAACCATCTTTTTGTTATCATCATTCTTTAATTTTTAAAAGATGGCATCTACTTGGCTCTTTATATTTGCCGTTTTATTCAAACACAGCACAATAGATAAACCAGTGTTATCATTTTTATAGATTTTTATTGTAGTTAATTCTTGCAATCCTATTGTGATATGATCTAGAAATTAATCCCAATTTCTCTATGAAGTCCTAGGGCATAGAATAAGATTTCTAGGATTTTTCTTCTAGCTAACTGATAATGCATAAATGATTCTTTCATAATCCAGAATGGTTGGGATATACAAAGGATCCAGAAATAAAATCCTTGGGAGTCTTGGCCTCTGCCTGCAAGAGCTATGGAACTGCCTCTCCCATCACCCATATAACTATAAACCTAAGCATTAAAGAGATATATTCACTTACATATAAATCCAAATAAAAATAAATAGTCCAAATAAACTAGACTGCTCTTAACACTACTAGGGTTTTCCCTTTTACAGACACAGGTTCTGTGTGATGCTTTGCAGAGGACTGGCATTATTCTTCAAGCATAAAAGTTTATTACCTACAGTAAGCAGATCTTAATGACTGTGACATGGGTGTCAGAGGAATACCATTTTCATCCAAAGCCCATGACAGAGAGTAGCTCAGTTTTCCTGACGTCAAAAGACATATTTCCTCAGTTCCATTTCCCTCAAGAAGAAAAGGGACATCTGTTTATAAAAAGTATTAAAACATGAATTTTTATTAAAGCATAGAGTGTGACACATTGGAGATTTTTTCCCCCCTGATTTACTTGTGGAACCCCAGGCTGTTCTGTGGTGACACCAGGCTCTAATCTTAGAACCCTCCCTCATTTTCCATCAAAGGTACCTCAAGGCAGACCACTTCAAACAGACTACAAAACAGAGAGGAAAATACTGATCTGAAAACCTAGGGTTGAGGACCTCTATCACCCTCTTCTTACTACTAGAAGTATTTTAAACCATTCTTTCTGGAAGTGGCTTCCAGCAGGAAAAAACAGCTGGCCGCGGAACTAGAGGCAAACCAGCTACTACTCTGTCCCCTTTCCCTATAGTCTTGAGTCTTCCCCCTTTATACATTTCTTCCTCAGTCTCCAGAGAGCTTAACATTACTCCTTGAAACTTCCTCTGAGTTCCTGGTGCTCCCTAAATTTTTTGCCCTAAGTCTCTTCTCCTGGGTTCCCACAACCCTATTTTCTCTCTTCAGCTGGACTCTAAACAAATTACATTCCTTTCTTATTCCTGTCCTTCCCAGGCTTTTTTGCCTACTTATTTCCTTCTCCCTCCACATTGCTCACTTGTTCATACTTCCTTTCCACTTGTTTGTACATAAGCAGCTGTGAAACTCCTAACTAGGAAGGTAAAAGAAGGCATCTGGGGGAGGAGAGGAATGGCGGTGTTCTCACAGACATGCTAACTTGAATTTTATTGCATGAAGAGTGAAATCAATTGAAAAACAAGTGAACAGAAACATCCCTTCTCCCTTCTCTCCTTTACTCTTTTTCTCTCACTCCTTCTCTACCTCCCTTCTCTATTCAGCTCAAAGATGCATCAATACGCCCCAGAACATCTTTAGGCTTCGCTGAAGAAAGAGGCAGAAGCAGAGCGGTCTCCCCACTCAGAAGCAGAGCTCCTATTCCGGAGAGTGTACTGCTCTCGTCTCAGGGGATTTAGGAAAAGCACAGGTGCCAATTCCAAATTTTAGATTTCCTAAAGATCTGATTCAAGACAGTTTTAAAAATGTTAGTTTAACCTCTGAAAAGAGAATTTAATACACTTTAAACCTAATACTGTAAACATAGCACTCTTTGCTTACATAAATGACCCAGGGTCAGGTAGGATATGGAACTCATGAAGAGAATAAAGGTGGGCCGGGGGGCATGTTAAATAAACTTACTGCTTCCTACTTCTCCATATGCAGGTATGACCAACTCATCAGAGCTAAACTCTACATATTCCAAAACAGTTTTGCTTTTCAACTTTGTGTTGTTTGGTAAAGGTAAATATAGTTTTGCCAGTAAACTTGTCCTTTTACTTATCTCATAAACCTAAATATAAAAGAAACAGTTGATAGCTCACTGAAGGTACAAAATGGGGTGGGGGCTAAAATGAGAACTCTCAACATATTTTTATTCTTTTTAAAAAATATTAGCGTATAAAATAGGTATTTCTCTAGAGCATTTCATCCACATGATTATGAGAAAGGAGATAATCATTACATCCTTAAAAATATAATGCCTTGGTGAATGCTGTGAAAGAAGTAAGCCTGATGATTCACAGACCTGTACCCCTTGGGCAAAGAATAAAAATAAAATTAAAAATATATATATATATAATGCCTTTTACTGGTTTCAAAGAAAATGAGTTGAATTAAAGGATTACAAATAGAGTTCTGAGCATATAGGTACGTATAACACAATACTCAAAAAACTTACTTTTGCATAGCACTTTTAAGGTTCTTTATCTCATCTAAGCCTGATAAAAATGATTAGGAAATAGATATTACTTTTCCAATTTTATAAATGCAGAAATTGGGTCTCTCAATGTAATGAAACTACATTAGTTTTTATTATAAATGGTAGAAATTCAGGTTGAATTGCTTAGGAAAAGGGAGTTTCATTGGTTCATGGAATCAGAGGACAAGTTAAACACGCTGCGGGAGGTAGGGGAGGGAGAAAGAGTCCCAGAATAAGGAGTAAGGGAGGGGTTTGAGTAGACAGCTCCATAGTTGTCCACTGGGTACTAAACCCAGGTCTTCTGATTCTCTATGCTGTCCTTTCTATTATCATTCCATCACTGCCATAACTACAAACTTAATATTTTTTTAACAAAAATCTTATTTTGACCTATACTGTGTTGTCAGTATTTGAGAAAATAGTGACATGCTCAAAGAAGAAGGAAATCAAGGAGGAAAAAAATGCTTCCTGAAAGATAAGAATGTGTCAATCAAAAGGATGGTTAATTAACCAAAAAAACAGAGAAAAAGGAAAGTCCAAGAAGCAAGTATTTTTTCTGGTCATCTGAATATTGTCCCCATAAGAGTGACTAAAAGTCAGCACACTAGATCCTTGACAAAAGCATCCCTAATGCATAAAGGTTTGTAGGGGTTGTAGTTAATGGGCTTACTGTATTCAGGTCTATGAAAGAAATTTCCTACTGTTTATCAGTGAACTGGGTAACCGAAAAGAGGCATAACTATACTGGTAACTATATCCAAATGTTAAATTGGCATTTTTTATTTTACAGATCAGCTTTGTGGTTTGTTAAGGGGATATAGACATATTCTCATTGGACTGTCAAATCCAGTTTCTGGGACTGCAGAGATGAAGGGTAGACCCTGGATAGTAAAGGTGAAGGTAAAGAATTCCACCTCTGGGAGTGAAGTCTCTAGGGAGAGCCCTGTCCCCTGATGCAGCTCTCAAAATCACTATGTGGTTGGAATGGAGTGTCAAGACTGAAGATGGGCTTTGTAAGTGGGAGAACTAGAATGTTCAAAAGCTCAGAAGCAAGAAACTGCAAGCATGTATGGGGAAAAAATCCAGGCAGTTCAGTTTGGCTAAAGGGAAAATGAATAAAGAGGAATGATAAGGAGTGATAAGGAATTCAAACTGTAGGTCAGAATCTGTTAGGTTAGGGCATAAAGATTTATTTTGCAATTTTTGCAGTTGCTCATGGTGCACTTTAATCCCAGCTAGACTCCTTTCTTTCCCTACCTCTTAGTTGGCTAAGATCATGTTCTATCTAAGTGGTAGGATGATGAAGGATTCAAAATACACATTTATCTACTTGGGGGTGGAGGCAAGTTTTATACTTCAAGTGGTTGGATTATTCACGGTTTATTTTTGGTACAATAGGAAAGTATATTCAGTGTATTTTTTAATAGGAATTTCAACAGAGGTACATTTTAAGATGATAGAAAGTTGTTAGTATAGATGAACAAAATGAATGTAGCCTCTGATCAGGGATAGAAAAAAATTATTTTAGATATTGTAAAAATACCTTTGACTTAGATTTGTAATTATAATTCTCTCCCCACTCCCCAAAGCTCACTTGTCGTCACATACAAAAATCTTTATTCCCTCCTAACTTTCCTTTCAGGTCTAGTTGCAAGTTTAACCCCTATGTTAGCCATCAAGACTTCCTATCTAGACTCCTTTAATGTTTCTAATTTTTTTCCATTGCCCTATTTTCTTCTCCCTTTAGTGCAGGGGTTCTTAGGCTGGGGTCTTTGGACAGGGATCAGGAGTCTTTTGTGTGTATGTTTTTTCATCAGATTCTTAAAGGGATCTAAAACATAAACAGATGAATGAATGAATGAATGAATGAATGAATGAATGAATGAATGAATGAATCAAACACATACATACATACAAATTCAGCAAGACACTGAAATCACTAAGTTAGGGCTGAGAAAATTTGGAGAAATCATTCAACACTAATAATAGATATGCTACACATTATAGCTTAAATAACCCTCTTCCATCTCACTAGCAAATGAACAGTAGTGCTGCACATCCAGGGTTGATAGGAATTTTAGGAGGAGAGAATGCAAGTATTTAGAACAACCACAAATCAAATAATTTTGTACCTGTAGCATAGAAGACTGTTGCTGAGTTATAAATATATTATTTATAAATCTCTTGCCTACCCATAAAGGTCCATCATCTCTAAATAGAAATTACTTGTCACATATAATAGTAACTAACAAGAAGTTGAAAATTATGTATGGCATAAAATAAGATACAAAAGTAAATGATAATGGCATACCTCCAAGCAAATTGTTTCAGGCCAGTATATTAACTGAATATTGAAAATTTGCTGAAACATGACTTTAAAATCAAACTGAAGAGGAGATACTGAAGTGCAAGAAATCTGTTTATTGTTGTATAGTATTTTAATGAAATATTTAAGCTTCTGAATTTTGGCTCTCCTCTTTTGTTCATGCCTAAAAATTAAATAAATCTTTAAAGGATCCTTGAAAAACAAAATGGATACAACATATTTTTCTTTTCAAAATGCATCTAGGCATGTTAAAGTATGACCATTTTAGAGGACAGATGTTATCTTTAAGCCCAATAACGCTTGCCTATGTGTGGATAAAAGCCTCTCCTACTCAAATGTTTTTTTAAAAAAGATATTTACTCAAAAATAGAGGAAGAACTAAAATTACTCAGTTATTTATTTTACTAAATTGAAAAAGAGATTATGATTAAAGAGATTATGGCATTTACCCATCATAAGATGTCTTATAAGAGGAGAGAACTTATAAGAGGAAAGGGGGTGGGGGAACTTGAATTAAAAATTCAAAAATATTTTCTAACTTCTAGAAGAAAGACACACTTTTAAAAGAAATACGCCATGTCTTCAATAACCTCATCGAGGTGGCTCTCAGTCAACAGCCTTACTGTGTCCTCTTTAAGGGCTTCATAAATCTCTTTAGGCCTTAGATTGTACACTCTTTTTCTCCAGGACATTCTTTCTCTAACCACAAAGATCAGAGGCAAGCCAGATTCCCTGCGCTTCTATGGAACACTTACTGGGAAATAAACTGATTCTATAAGTGATATGAAATTCCCAAAGAGAGTCTTCCAGCCATTCATTCATTTGTTCATTTACCCAACATTTATTGAATATCCTCTCAGCTGCAAGGCAACTGACCAAATGATGTTTAGGACTTCTCTTTTTCAGAAGGAAGAAGACTGGTTGGGAGATAAGCTCTAGGTTGAAACATAACATGCCCTTCTATACTCCACCCTAATTGTCCTGTGGGTCCAGTATCGCCTGGTGCCCATATCTGCCCATGTCACCTTTTCAGAGGGTTAGGAGACAAAAGATTACTTATTTTTCCTATCTCCCTATTGGCCTCTTCTAACCCTCTTGTCAATTAACTTTACGTTAATGTATTAGGTACATTTCCCTTTTACATTGCCCTCTGAAAGTAGTTTTAATAATGAGCTCATGAACTGATTATGAAAATTCATTAATTCAGGATTATAATTATCCTCAGGAAATTTTGCCTTTTTCGTCACCTATAAACTCTTTATAATTCATCCTTAATCCCTGTGTTCCCTTCATCTCTATCCTTGACATCAGTATATTCTTCTTTTCTAGAGAATCAATCCTTATCCAGCTGGAGCTTTCAAATGAATAATGACAGCAATGCCCCACAACAGGAATAGCTTTGAAAAGACAGAACACATCCCATCTCCTTTTGCCTTGACTTCCACTAAGTTTTAGCCTCCATTTATATTCCTCCTTCTCTTTCCCCTCTTTACTTCTCTAACTTCCATTTTCTGGCTCATGTTTTCTTAACCTCATTTAGATGGTCCTTTTGTATGCATGTCTTACATAATAATTATCTCAGGTCCTCTTTGGAAGTAGGTGTAGAACAAATAAAGCATTCTTCCACTGCTGCACTTTGCTGGTTAGAAAGAGGGAAGTGGTAACTGTGCCTTTGTGTCTGCTACTCTTCATGTTCATTTTAAATGCAATCATCCATCCAATAATTTCATAAATATGAATATTTATTGGACATTTATTACCCTCCAGTGCTGTGCTAAGTGACGCACATTCACAATACTCAAAGATGAATTGGTACAAAGCATCCCATGGGACAGAGATGTTGAAAAGCTGAACTTAGTTCAGTGTTGTAAGCTTCCATATCCTCTTTAAAGGAGATGAGATCCACAGGCCCAGAGATGGGAGAAATGGGGATTTATATTAGATCTGTTTTTGTATGAATGTCCTAGGAATAGGGAGAAAACAGCTCAAGGAAAAAGTCACAACTGGGAAGGGAAGAAGTTTGTGTCAAAGTAGAAATTGCCTAGAGGGTCCTCCAGATACAGACTAGTTTTTATGAAAGCAACAGGTTCCCTTAATCTTATTTTTTACAGTGGCTTTATATCCTACCTATCTATACCTGAACAAAAATTACTGCCATAGTGAAACAAAAAACAATCATCAAACCAAATGGGTTTATGTTCTACCTCGGTCATGAATTAGAAGCGTGACCCTGGGCAACTTACCCTTCCATAAGTATAAATTCCCCCATCGCTAAGATAAGGATAATACCACAGAGCTATGGTTGCAATTAAATGTGTAAATATAATTAAAAACTTAGTAAAGTGCCCAGCATATGGTACTCACTCCATTAAAACAATGTAATAGACAACATATAATAAAGAAATAATCCTCTAAAATGCTTACAGTGAACACCTGGATAAGTTTGTTAATTCTGCAGTGAAAGAAAGTTGTGGCATCAAGGTAATTGGCCTTATTCTTTCAATGTCTATTTCTTCAAGTTCTGAAGCTAAATATGAGAAGCTCTAGAAACCAAAATATAAATAAATAATTTACAGTGTAAATTCACTGCTTAAGACAACTATTCTTAAAATTAAACTGTTATTTTTTATGTTTGTCATTTTGTTGGGTAACTGTCACAAATATCAAGATTTCCTAGTCTACCAAACAATTAAATATTATAACCAGTTAAGAGGAGTTGAATGTGATTTTGCGATATAAATACCTCCTGTTTTTCCCCATTCTTAAATGCTTTTCCTTCAGTTTTCTTCTCAGTCTCAGACATTTCTAACAGTTCTTCTTGGTTTTGTTCATCGCATTTATTCATTTTTATCCTAATTAATAATAAATATAATTATTTGAACCAGAAATAGTGGAAGTATTTGAAATTTGTTATTGGTGTTGCTAACACACATTCACACACACGACCAGTCGCTTACAACAAATAATTTTACATCCCAAGGATGGTAGTAATGAGAATAAGAGTGGGTGGTGAGCAGGCAGCATTGGTCCGAGCTCCTGTTCTGAACAAGCTTATGGCATCCGTGGCTCTTCTTTTCTGCTCAGGGGTTCAGAATGCATGTGGGTATCAGACTGGTTTAAAGGAATGGTGGCAAGTAAGCACGTTTACATGAATTTAGGTCTCTACACTAAAGTTTCATGTTGGGTGGGTTTAGAAATTATCAAAAGCACTTTTGCTAAAAAGCACTGCAGCAGGAAAAAAAATCAACAAAGTAAACAGCTTTCTTAATAGGCTGAAGTTACACTAATTTTCTTACAGTTTTGAAAAAAACACTGGGTCGTGGAGAACCGGTTATTTCACTGTGAGTTCACAAACAGCTTAAGTGATTAACAAGTACAGTTTTTCATTTAAAAACTCCTCCACTAACCATGTTTCTATTACTGTATGTTTCACCCAGGAGTGTGACCGCTGGGTCTATGTGCAGCTTTGTAAGGAAGTGCCACACTGTTTTCAAAGGCCTGCAGCATTTGCATTCCTTTCAGCAATCAATGAGAGCTCCTGTTGCTCAGTATCCTTGTCAGTATTTGCGATTGTCTTTTTAATTTCATTTTGTTTTGGATTTTAGCCGTTCTAAATGGTGGATAGTATATTCACATTGTGGTTTTAACTGACATTTCTCTACTGACAGGATATGATGCTGAACATCTTTTCATGTGTGCATTTCCCATCCATGTGCCTTCTTTAGTATAGTGTCTGTTCAAATCTTTTGCCCATTTTAAAAATCGAGTTGTCTTATTAAGTTATAAGAATTATTCATATATTCAAGATACAAGTACTGTGTTGACTACATCAAATAGCTGTCTAGCTTCTGGTTTTTCTCCCAGTTACTGTGAATTCCCAGTTATTCGTGGGCAGTTCCTCAGGAGCCCCATATGAACAAATAAAGCAGCCACTCACCTTTGAAACTGTAACTTTACTGGGGTGCTTGTAAACCCTTGCCGTTGTCGAAGGGATTTTATTTGTTTCCAAGTCCGTAATATACTGTGTAGTAGAGAGAAGTCTTTTCTCCTTTCTAAGTCATAGAGCTGTTTTGTATTACTACAACAATAAAGGTAGATCAAAAATACATTGGTGGATTAGAACTATAAATCATTAAAAATGGCCTGGAAGAATATATTGCATTAACCCTTCTGGGTACCCCCACCTTATGATTTTTTTTTATTTTACCTATATCTTGATATAGCTACTGAACTTCCCTTAAGAGATTAATTCCTTTATGACTTGAAGATTTTTCACTACTCAAAAGTGCTCTGCTAAAATCCAGACTTTTCCAGATGGTCTGGTCATTCTGGAGTGTACTTATTATACTTTTTTCAGACTAACAATTGAAATCATTGCTTCACATTTAGACGTACTTTGCTGGATGGAGTAGTGATCATATTATTTGGAAATTGAGGTAATATACTGTTTTAAAAGATGCTTATTCTCTTTCATGACTTTGCAAACACACTATTAGTATGACAAATTACACTAAATGACTTTCTTTTCTTTTTTTTTTTTAATTTTATTTTTATTCTTTGCCCAAGGGGTACAGGTCTGTGAATCATCAGGCTTACATCTTTCACAGCATTCACCAAAGCACAAACCCTCCCCAATGTCCATAGCCCATCCACCCTATCCCTACCCTCCTACCCCCCAGTAACCCTCAGTTTGTTTTGTGAGATTAGGAGTCTCTTAACTAAATGACTTTCTAATGGTAAATCATCCTTGTACTCCTGGAGTGATCCCAAATTCATTGTATTATTTGACAGAATTCTGCTTAGCATATTTGCAACTGTTCATGAATGAAATTGGGTTGCAATAGTTTTTGTATTGTTATCAAGTTTTAATTTCAAGGCTAAAATAATCTTATACATGAAGTTAAAAATGTGGCCTCTTTTTATATTCTTTGAAAGAGTTTGTGAAAATCGAACCTATCTTTAAACCTCTGATTTAATTCCTATATCAGATTCCTATATCAGAATCACCAGAGGACCTGCTGAACACAGATTGCCAAGACCCACCCTAAGTTTCAGATTCAGTAAGGTTATGGTGGACCTGGTAATTTGCATTTTTAACAGGATTCCAGATGAAGCTGTTGCTGCTGGTCTGGGGAACCACATTTTGAGAAGCACTGTTTTAAAGAAACCTTATTTTGTCATCTGAGCCTGGAGTTTTCTTTGCAGGAAGATTTCAAATTACTGATTTGATTTCTTTAACAATGATTGAACTGCTTAGGGTTTTTTGTTTTTGTTTTTGTTTTCTTCTTCTTCTTCTCCCTTCACTTCTTGGATATATTCTGTTTTGTATTTTTTTTTTCTTTGGGATTTTATTTATTTTAGAGAGAGAAAAAGAGACAGCACAAGCAGGAGCAACAGAGGAAGAGGGAGAGAGAACCCTCAAGCAGACTCTCCACTGAGCGTGGAGCCCAATGTGGGGCTCAATCTCATGACCTTGAGATCACAACCTGAGCCAAGATCAAGAGTCGATGCTCAACCAACTGAGCCACCCAGGCACCCCAATTCTGGTTGTACAAATTTTTGTACAAATTTTTCCTTTCCATGTAAATATTTACATTGTTAGGCATGAAGTTTTTCAAAGTATACAGCATCTGTAGTAATGTCCCCCTTTCTGTCCTGACATTTTATATTGTATATTTGTGCTATTTTTCTTTTTTTTAAGATTTTATTTATTTATTTGACAGAGAGCTCACAAGCAGGGGCAGCAGAAGAGGGAGAAGCAGGCTCCCCGTTGAGCAGAAAGCTTGATGCTGGGCTTGATTCCAGAATCCTGGGATCATGACCTTGGCTAAAGGTGGACACCTGACCAACTGAGCCACCCAGGTGCCCATGCTATTTCTTTTCTTGATCAGCTTTGCCAGAGTTTATCAATTTTTACCAAGTATCTGACTTTACTGATTCTATCATAGCTTTCTTATTAATTTCTGCTCTTTATTTTATTCCTTTATCCTTTTTCCTAACTTAAGTATGCTTACCTCATTAATTTTCAACCTTTCCTTTTCTCTAATGTGTATTTAAATAAACAAATATTCTTCTAAGTACTATTTTAACTGTACCACAAATTTTGATATCTATTAGTTTTTAACCAGTAAATTCAAAATCTTTCCTAATCATCAATATAATATCTTCTCTGAAAAATAGATTATTTTAGACATGTCTTTTTTAATTTCCAAACATACAGAGATTTCCTAGTTATATTTTTGTATTAGATTTCTTTCTGCATTGAATGATTCAAATCAGTTGAATATACTGAGACTTTGAGATTTATTGAAAACAGAAGATCAACTTTTGTAAATGTTCCCTGTGTTCTTGAAGGGAGTGGCATTTTTCAGTTGTTGGGTACAACATTCTATAACTATATATTAAGTCAAGTTTATTCATCATGTTGTTCAAATCTTTTATATCCATACAGAAATGTTTTGGTCTACTTGTCCCATCAATTACTGAGAGGAATGTATTAATATTGCCCAATATGTTTGTGAATTTTCTATTTCTCCTTGCACTTCTATCAATTTTGCTTTATTTATTTTGAAGCCATATTATTATATGCATATATGTATATATGTATATAAACATATATATGAATACACGTTAATTAAACTGCATCATTTTGATGTGGCCCTCTTTATATCTAGTAAGCCTTTTTGCCTTTAAAGATCTATTTTGGGGTGCCTGGGTGGCTCAGTGGTTAAGCGTCTGCCTTCAGCTCAGGTCATGATCCCAGGGTCCTGGAATCAAGCCCCATATCAGGCTCCCTGCTTGGCGGGAAGCCTGCTTCTGCTTCTCCCATTCCCCCTGCTTGTGTTCCTGCTCTGCTGTCTCTCTAATAAATAAAATCCTTAAAAAATAATAAAATAAAAAATAAAGAGCTATTTTACTTTATATTAATATAGCTATGCACCTTTATTTTGTCAGTGTTTGTGTGATATTTTTCCATTATTTCTATTCTCTAACTTTTTATATTCATATGATCTAGAAAAGTCTCTTATAAATAAGATATAATTGGATTTTGGTTTGAGTTTTTTTTTTCCTCCTTTTTAAAAATTTTTTATGGGGCACCTGGGTGGCTCAGTGGGTTAAGCCTCTGCCTTCGGCTCAGGTCATGATCTCAGGGTCCTGAGATCGAGCCCCTCATCAGGCTCTCGGCTCAGCAGGGAGCCTGCTTCCCCTCTCCCTCTGCCTGCCTTTCTGCCTACTTGTAATTTCTCTCTGTCAAATAAATAAAATCTTTTAAATATATATATAAATAAATAAATATTTTTATTTATGTATAGTTGACACATGTTACATTAGTTTCAGGTATACACTATAATGATTCTACAATTCTAGAAGTTATACTATGCTCACCACAAGTACAGCTATCCTCTGTCACCATACAACTCCAGTGCAATACCATGGACTATATTCCCCAAGCTTTACCTTTTATCCCCATGACTTATTCATTCCATAACTGGAAGCCTGTATCTCCCACTCCCCTTTATCCATTTTCCTTAACTCCCTACCCACCTCCCCTCTAGAAACCACCAGTTTTTTGTCTAGATTTATGGGTCTCTTTCTGCTTTTTGTTCATTTATTTGTTTTGTTTTTAGATTCCACATATAAGTGAAGTCATGGTATTTGTGTTTCTCAATTTGACTTACTTCACTTAGCATAATAGCCTCTAGGTCCATCCATGTTGTCACAAATGGCAAGAGCTCATTCTTTTTTATGGGTAACATTCCATTCTGTATATATATTACATCTTATTTATTCATTCATCTATTGACGGACACTTACGTTGCTTCCATATGGATTTTTAAAATTTTAATCCAGTCTACTAATCTAGACAAAAATGGAGCACTCAGCCCATTTAGATATATTAGGTTTAACTCCATTTTCTTTTATGTTTTCTACTTGTTTCATCTGCTTCTATGTTCCTTTTTCTCTCTTTTCTCACTTTCCTTTGGATTGTTTGAACATTTCCATATTGTCTCATTTTCCGCTTACATTGATTTGAGAGATATATCTTTTATTTTTTCTTTTAGATGTTATAAGTTAAAATATAAGCCCCTGATCTATCAAAGTCTAATGTTAAGTTTTACCTTTACTTGCCTCCTGATCAGTGAAAAATGCTTAATTACACTTACACTCATCCATTTTTTACTCCATTCTAGAAGATATATATTTGAACTCTCTCTATATTTTTGTACCCCGTGAGACAGCATTATATCATTTGTTCACTGAGACCTACCCTATATTTTCCACTTTTTTTGCTCCTCAATCCTTCCTGACTCATTTTTTTACTGTAAGCTTATATTCCTTAGAATTTCACATCTGTGAAAAATCTCTGAGCTAGGGTTAAATTTTTACACTTCCAGAAAGAGTATTTATTGGCTTTGCCAATTATCTGCTTTCACTACCGATTTGGGACTATTTTTTTTTTTTTTATTTTTTTTTAAAGATTTTATTTATTCATTTGACACAGAGAGAGAGAGAGAGATTACAAGTAGGCAGAGAGGNAATTTGGGACTATTTTAAGTTAAATTCTAAATTTGGTATCTTAGGGGCGCCTGGGTGGCTCAGTTGGTTAAGCATCTATCTGCCTTTGGCATGATCCTAGGACCCGAGTCCGGCATTGGGCTCCTTGCTTGGCAGTGAGCCTGCTTCTACCTTGGCTTGCTGCTCCCTCTGCCTGTGCTCATTCTCTCTCTCTCTCTCTCTCTCGCTGACAAATAAAATCTGAAAAAAATAGAAATCAATCTGATATCTTAGACCACATAAGTACTATAAATTCAGATCATAAATCTGCATTAATGCTGGCTTGTGGTTATGAATTTTCAAAGGAGTATTTTCCCCCTCTGCCTAGTGACAAAGTCAAAGACAAGTTTCTTTGTCATCTCCTTTATATTACCCCTTCATGAGGTTTAACACCCATTAGAGAGGGATCTCCTATTAGACTTTCCAATTAAGTTGAGCTTGGCCTTATCTTTTCCTTTGGTATTCCATAAAGCTGTCTGAAGCTCAAGGTTACTAATATTTAACAAATATCCTTAGGTAAAAGCTGGCTCTACACCTCACTAATTTTTATGATTTCTCCTTTCACTTTGTTTTTGACTTTTGCAGATTCCTTACTTTTTTGCCATCTTGGCAATATGTTTATAAACATAGTATTTGTATTTTATCAGACATTTTTAGTTGTTCTCATTAAAGGGGCTGTTCATGAAACCCAGTCTACTAAAAATAAAAGCCTAATGCCATTTATTCCTTCAGCAAATATTCATTGGATGCTTACTGCATTCCAGGTACTGTGCTGGTTAAGGGGGATACAGAGATAAACAGACATGCTCTCTGGGTTCAAGACACTTACAGACATGTAAGTTAACCAATGCAATAAAATGTTTAGATGTTATAATAGAAGTCTACACAGCTAGAGTGTGGGTGTAAATAAGAGAATAAAAGACGATAATATGGAAAAATTTCAGAGTACGTGACACTCAGTTCAAATCAGTGAACACATAATAAATATCTTATGTGATAGGAAATATTTTGGGTGATGATAACTAATATTCCAGAAGAGAAAAAATACAGAACAAATAATTATAAATGTGATGAATATTATGAAAGGGGAAATACATAAATGGTATGTGAGTATACAAAAAATGAGAGAGAGAGAGAGGGAGAATTTAATCTAATGGGCAAGTAAGAGCCTCCCTGAGAAAGTACCATGCAATTGAATACAATGCATATGTTGACTAAGTATCAGGCAGAAAACAATGAAAGAACCTTCTAGAAACAAGAGACATTAAAACAAGATATATAGATATTAGAGAGTATAGTCCATTTAGGGCACTGAACTGTGAAGTTCCAAAGCAGAGAACCGCTATCATGAGGCTGGAGAGGTAAGCAGGAGTCAGGCTGCACAGGGCCTTACAGATAATGTTAAAGCTATTAAATTTTATTGTAGAGGTAATAGAAAGCCACTGATGTGGTTTTATTCATATAGAAAAATCACTCTGGTTTCAACATGGAGTATGGCTTTAAAAGAGGTATTCTAGGAAACTGTATAGTCAGGCTATGAGATGAACACCTGAAATGAAGCAGAATCAATGGGAATGGTTACTGGTTGGATGTAAGGGATGAGAAGACAGGCAAGAAGTGGGTCATGAACGACTTACAGCTTTCTATCCTGGGTACCAGCTGATCGTGGATACCAAGTATGTACTTAGTAGACAGAAAGTCATTAAATGTTAAATATATATCTTTTCTAATGAAAACACTGTTTTTTCAAATGTCCACAGATTACTCTTTGCAGTATTTCAATACCACTCCAAAAATTTTCCTGAATAGAAATCTATTACTTTGCTTTCTTCTGTCTTGATAAAGCAATGACCTCTCCAATGACCCTCCTACACACACACACACACACACACACACAGAGTAGACCTTATCTACCACCATCAGACCCCACCTAAAGCCTACTTTTCGCTTTCCTGCATTAAAGCTTACTTGTTCCAAGGGAAACAAGCAAAAATGAACTATTGGGACTTCATTAAGATAAAAAGCTTCTGCAGAGCAAAGGAAACAGTCAACAAAACTAAAAGGCAACCTACAGAATGGGAGAAGACATTTGCAAATAACATTTCAGATAAAGGGCAAGTATCCAAGATCTGTAAGGAACTTACCAAACTCAACACCCAAAAAACAAATAATCCAGTCAAGAAATGGGTGGAAGACATGAACAGACATTTCTCCAAAGAGGACATACAAATGGCCAACAGACACAAGAAAAAATATTCTACATCACTCATCATCAGGGAAATACAAATCAAAACCACAATGAGATTATCACCTCATACCAGTCAGAATGGCTAAAATTAAGAAGTCAGGAAACAACAGATGTTGGTTAGGATGCAGAGAAAGGGGAACCCTCTTTTAAATTAAAACTGGTACAACCACTCTGGAAAACAGTATGGAGGTTCCTCAAGAACTTCAAAATAGAGCTACCTTACAACCCAGCAATTGCACTACTAGGTATTTACCCCAAAGATACAACAAATGTAATGATCAGAAGGGGCACCTGTAAGTACTTCCCAGTGAGTTTTCCTGCTTTTGGAGATCTTGACAAATAATTATGTTTTGTCTTAGAATTATTTTTCCAGTCATTTCATACTTCCTTAAATTCTCTTCCCAACTACTCTATAAGCTAATGGTTCCCAACTTTAAAATCATGTTTGTTTGGGGTTTTTTTTTACAGGGGTTCCTAAATCTATGTACTCTTTGAGTATTACCTTTAGACTGAACTAGTAATACATATTGCACATGTGTATATATGGACTGATTCTCAAGTATATACAAATGCTTGAGACTAATATGATCCTAAAAATATTAGTGAACTCACGATGGCTTATAATTAACAAGTGGATTTTTTAAATCAATGGATATTAAAATTACAAGTACTTTCATGTGACATTTTATGAGATTTTGGGGGGGGGATTTAAAGTTTATTTATTTATTTTTTTAATTATTTGCCCCAGGAGTACAGGTCTGTGAATCATCAGGCTTAGACCTTTCACAGCATTCACCAAAGCACAAACCCTCCCCAATGTCCATAACCCATCTACCCTATCCCTACCCTCCCACCCCCCAGTAACCCTCAGTTTGTTTTGTGAGATTAGGAGTCTCTTATGGTTTGTCTCCTTCCCCATCCCATCTTGTTTCATTATTTTTCCCTCCCTACCCCCCACAACCCCCCACCCTGCCCCTCAAGTTCCTCATATCAGAGAGATCATATGATAATTGTCTTTTTTATGAGATATTTTTACACAAACCTGGGTCTTAAGGAAAGGCTGGAGCTATTTCTGTAATTGCCTAAAGAGTAAGGATCTTGTCTTTTTCTTATTTTATATCTTCCATAGCAAGTGCAATACTTGGCTTTAAGAAATTACTTGATAAATGCTTCGTAAATACGTTAATGGTCCCAAACCTACCTTATCTGCCAATAATAATCTTGTAAAGATTCTCTGGTCAGCTGGCTTATTTCCAAATTTTCATTTGCTAATTTGGTAGCATCTGTCAGTGCTTTCAGCTACAACAAAGAAAAGAGCTTTTTTGTGTATTTCATCCACTGCTGCCAGCACTCCAATTTCTCCAAAGGTCTAGGCATGTGCAACAGAAGCACAAGAGCATAGCTTTTTGTGTATTTCTGTCTTATCTTCCAAAATATATTTCATATAGGCACCTTGGGGTAGCACTGAAAAGAACATCAATATCTAAGAAATAAACATTTTACCTAGAGCTTTCTAGGTAATCAGTTCATCAACTAATGTAAAAAAAAAGCCAAGAAGTCAAGATGGTAGATTGAGCACAGGAATCTACCTTTTCTTTCACCTAAAATCCCATGGTTACAGAAAAGATATCTGTTTATCTGTCTTAACCATATCCACTGCTAACATCACATCCATATCTATACATGTATATTTATAACTGTGTTTATATCTATATCTCTCTATAAAAAATAAATGCATAACAACATAGGAAAACAAAAAAAATTAAATCAAGAGAAAAAGATACTGAGGAAAGCAAAAGACAGAAATATCCACAGAGAATATCGATAGAGAAATAAAACTGGAGGAACCTGTACTCTAAAACATGTGTAGGAGAAATCTGTCACAGTTAGGGACAGTTTGTAGGAATTCCAAGACTAGAGTCAATTAACATAAACTTTTACGGGAAGAAATCAGAGAAGACCTCAACAAATAGGAAGACATAGTATAGTTCTGGATGAGGGAACATAATTTTTATAAAGATAAAAATTTCTTTCCAAATTAATACAACATAATCATAGTAAATATGGTAATCAAATTTTAAAAATAGAAGTTGACAGACTAATTCTTAAGTTCATATGGACAATCAAATCTTCAAGAACATACAAATATATTCCATAAAAAATGAGGAGTCACTTGTTTTATTATATTATAATTTAACAATATAATAATTAAAACAGGGCAGGACTAGGGGTGTCTGGGTGGCTCATTTGGTTAAGTGTCTGCTTTGAGCTCAGGTCATGATCCCAGGGTCCTGCCCCGTGTCAGGCTCCCTGCTCAGTGGGGAGCCTGCTTCTCCCTCTGTTGCTCCCCCTGCTTGTGCTCTCTCCCTCTCTTTCTCTCAAGTAAATAAATTTTTTTAATCTAAAAAAAAAAAAGGGCGAGGCTAGACTATTATATCAATGGAATAAATAGTCCTTAAATCTATGTATTATGTTAAACTAGTTTACAATAAAGGCAGAATTTTAAATCAGTAGGAGATTATGGTGTTTGGCTAACCTTTTGGGGGAAAGAAGTTGAACTGAATCCCATAAGACACCAATACAAACTCTAGACAGAATAAAAGTCTAGAAATTATACATGCACACACACACATATTATTAGAATATATAAGAAGGTAATTATAATTTTGGTCTCTCTGATTACTACTGGTTGCCTTGAAAGGTCATTTTTCTTGGATGGCAGAACCCCAGTTTTGTTCAATTGCTTAATTATCTTCCATGTGTTTCAGAGGTAAACCCTGATTAGCCATTTATAGAAATTTCATTTTTTCGCTAGTGTTGGTTGAGGCATGATCATGTGAGATAACACTAGCCAGTGAGACAGGGGGGGAAATCTGCCCAGATGTGGGGGAAAGGCTGAAGAGGGCTCTCAAGTGATACTATGCATACCATGTGTCTGGTTACCATGCCTTGAACTGGAGCACCCAGTTACTTTACCTGACAGGAGCTAACCAAGTCAATTTGCTGAAGATGAGTATTAGAAAGAGAGGAAAAAAGCTAGGGTTGTTGATATTATTGAAGCACCAAATTAGCCACCTCTAGAGTTGCCCTAACTTGGGACTTGTGATATAGGAGGTAATACCTTTTCCTTACTGTTTAAAGCAATTGAGAGTTTTCTGTGAATTGCAACCAAAGGCATGCTAACTGATACACTTGGGGTAGAGAATGTCTTAGGAAGCAAACCACAAAACCTAAAATAAACAAGGGAAAAGATGGAAAGATTTGACCACATAAAAATTTTAATGTTTGCCAGGAGACATAAAAAATGAAATTAAAAAGCAAGTAAATGAGGGCGCCTGGGTGGCTCAGTGGGTTAAAGCCTCTGCCTTCAGCTCAGGTCATGATCTCAGGGTCCTGGGATCGAGGCCCGCATCAGGCTCTCTGCTCAGCAGGGAGCCTGCTTCCTCCTCTCTCTCTGCCTGCCTCTCTGCCTACTTGTGATCTCTCTCTCTCTGTCAAATAAATAAATAAAATCTTAAAAAAAAAAAAGCAAGTAAATGAGAGGTACGAATTCATAAAAATAATCAGTGGGTACTCATTTGATTTTTTTTCCCCAGACTTTTATGTACCCTTTATGCTGTCATTGGATGACTGGGTTAATCATTCTCTGACCAAGACTTTTCACATTTTATACGAGATTCAAGATCTAAAATTTTTATCAAAAATACTTTATTAGACTTAAAACAACCATATGGCTTTTTAAAATAGTAATCTTTTCAAATACTTTCCTTGAGTCATAGGACCAAGAATACCAATGATTAGTAAACCATATGTAAGTGCTAAATATCCTGCAGGACATGTTTGAGGCTACCTCCCTGGTCAGTCAACTCCCAGAGTTTCTTTTCAGAAAAACTGAAACTATTGTTCCAATTGGTTAAATATTTAAAATGCTAAGGGAATATGTTCTAGGATGGCTTGCTCTGTACTATTTGTTTTCTCTTTCAATATTAAATGTTCAGTTCTATAAATATGTAAATATAATGGAAGCGATTCTCACCTTCTCATAAAGCAGCTGAGGTAAATTCTGTTGCTGCCTGTCCTGAAAGCACTCATAGAGTTGAAGCAGCCTAGAACACAATACTTGTTCTTGATTGAAGAGAGAATGATGGCTGAATTGCAAACCCACAATGTTGAGATCTAATTGGTACATTTCTCTTTGACCTTCCATTTTCTTCCTAATAGAGCTTTCCAGATCAGGTTTCACTGCCTTTTAAAGAAAAATACCTACACAATGTTAATTTGATTCTTTGTATTTCTTTTGAAATTACAAGTGACTTTTCCTTTTAAAAGTACCATATTAATTGTAAGAAAATTAAGGGATGTAGAAAAGTAATAAGCAATAATCTGATCCTTCTTCCTTGAAATTATGACCCTTGATTTCATTAAATATACTTATATTACATCCACTTTAATATACCAGTACTGTTGTGTGCTGGTAGAGTTTAGACTTTCAAGTTATAAGCCCTGCCCATGATTTCCTATAGCAACACTATGACAAACGGTGCTTAGATATGTTGGGTCAATAGTTCAAGTACCTTATGATCTAATAGTTATCTTTGGGTGAGAGTTAAGTGTAAAACCTTATTAAAACATTGTTCCTATGTGACTATATCAGTAATCCCCTGGAAAATTCCCTGGGGGGCTTGGAACCTCCAAGCAAGTGCTAAGGAGACCATCTTTCTTTACACATGAGACTGTCCCCACTTGTATACCAGATTGTCCCTAAATTAATTGAGGTCTGTAGGCCTTAAATTATATACAAAATGATTCAATTATGTTTTAGTACCCTATTCTGAATTTAAGCACATTTGCTTGAATATGTATGTGACTCGTTTTTAGTGATGTAATTTGAGAGGGTTAACGGGTTACTTGGCATGCACAATCTAGTTTGTGAAGGCCTAGCCACTCCCAATAAGATCCATGACTGCATTCCCCTGAAAAGAAAGCATAAGCCCTTTTTCTGGACCAGTCTGGTATAATAGAATATGCTTGTGCCATTGCTATTACAACTGCTGTTACACTAAAAAACTGCTGTCCCACCTCTGGCCTGGTGTGGCAGATCCTCAAGGACTGCAGAAATGTCTATAATTCTCCCTCCCTACTCTCTCCTGAGTTAGAAATCTTCCCGTTTCCTCACTGGTTTGAGGGAAGGCAAGAGAAGAGCCATAAAGTTTGCTTTTGTTTCATCCTTACCTTGTTAAGTCTCTATTCTCTATAGAAGGACCAACTCAGAGGAGAAAACCTGCTCTTGATTCCACTTATAAGATTTAGTCGGTTGGTAGTAAAATGGTCATTTACCAGGCAAAAACACCAACAAAATAAACAGTTTTCGTATTAAGCAACCAAATTATAAGTAAACTTTAGAAAATTAAAGTTCCTAAGCTAGAGAGGACTGTCTTATTGAGCAGATTCTGCACTGGTCAATTAAGTGAGGGTATTGAGTGAATTTCTAGAACTAAGTTAGACCAAAAGCACAAAGATCTAGGAATAATAAGTCACAGGCCAGATAAATGCACAAAAACATCCAAGCTGAAGACAAGTCTAGAATCTATGTAAGCACATAAGAGAATGTTTGAAAAGGGAGTAAAGGGCATAGTCAAATGGTCAGGCAAAACTCACAGGCAAATAAGATCTGGGGCAGAGGAACATGGCACAGGCAACAGCACAGAGAGGATTTTGGTACTTGGGTAGCTCTTACCTGTGCTTTAGTCGACCTTATATTCTTTTTATTCTGGTGAGAAACCCTAAATCAGCCTTGCCTCTAAGGCTAGCTAGGCAGAGTAGCCAATGTGGAGAAAATAAAAGGGAAAAGCAGGCGGAAGCATTTTTCTGACACAAATTCCAGAACATCGTCTGTTACGGATGCTACAGAATGAATTTCAATACTCAGTTTAGATGCTTGGTAAGGTGACATTTCCATTTATTTCCAAGTCTAAAAGGTCCATGAAATACTGAAATTATGCTTGTATGAAGCTAGAGTAGATGTACTTAAGGAAAAGGTACTTGTTCAGCCCAGTGGTTTCTAATTTGCAATTCTGGTGATTACAAAGGTTAATCCAGATGGTGGTTAATATTTTTCCAAAAATTGTATATTTTGCATTTTTTGTTATCATCCAATTGTTCATGCATGCATGTATGCATTCATCCATTAATTCAACAGACCGCCCTTGTTTCAAGGATCTCTCTCCCTAAGAATAATGGTCTCAGATAATTATGCTAAAATATCTGTGCTTTATCGTCAGCAAAATTTATTTATTTTTTTTTTTTTTTAAAGATTTTATTTATTTATTTGACACAGAGAGAGAGATCACAAGTAGGCAGAGAGGCAGGCAGAGAGATAGGGAGAGGAGGAAGCAGGCTCCCTGCCGAGCAGAGAGCCCGATGTGGGCCTCGATCCCAGGACGCTGAGATCATGACCTGAGCTGAAAGCAGAGGCTTTAACCCACTGAGCCACCCAGGCGCCCTCGTCAGCAAAATTTAGATGAAACATATTGTCACCATAGGTGTAAAAGTTATGCCACATAATAACAAAGAACAAGATAAGATAAATACTAGGGATTATCTCACCTCCTTCCTTCATTTTTTTATTTTTAATGGAGATGGACATTTTTACTAACCAAACTGGAGAAAACAGAAAGATAGCGCAATGTCGGGTGTGTATGTGTGTTAGGAGGGGCTTATTTACAAAATGTCACTAAATATGTAATATTATAAATTAGGATGGGGCAGAGACATTGCCAGTCTCTCACGGTGTAACAGGCACTATGCAAAAAATAATCTTTTCTAAGATCATGCCAACTGATGTATTTCTCTTCTAAGGTATACTAGGACCATAAAAGTTTACATCTACTGAGGTTGCATTACGAATAATAGAAGCACTCACTGAGTGTCTACTATATGCTAAGTATTTGGACATGTGTTAGGAATTGACTTTAGAAAGTAAGCAAGCAAGCAAACAAGCAAAGCAAAGCAAGAAAGGAAGAAAGAGAAAGAAAACAAAACTTGACTTCTCTGCAGTCAAGTAGGAAAGAGATTAGGTGAACAGAAGACAGAGATACAGACTGAGCCTTGACGGAAGTGCAACTCAGCTGAAATCAGTTGAGTCCCTTAATGGATTAAAATGATTATCCCCACTCAATATGCCTAACAAAGCAAAGGACAGAACCTTTCTGAAAGAAGATATCATCTAGGGCTTTTATAACTTTTCACATGTAATGTTTGCAATACAATAGTCATCGACCATAATAAAAGACCAGTCTAAATGAGCAAAATGAAGAGAAAAAAATAAAAAATAAAAACAGAGTCGCAGGAACCCAGATATTCTAGTTACCAGATATGGACTTTACAGTGGCTATTATTAATGTGTTTCAAAAAACAGAGTAAAAGAGAAAATACATGAAAACATGGCATATTCTAGGAGGAAACTAGAATATATATACATAAGAATCAAATGTCAAATGAACATTTTAAAGCTAAAAATATACTGAAAATATCTGAAATGAAGAATTCATTAGACAGGTAATTCTGGGAATATGGTGGCATTATAGATTTAGATAGTCCCAAATCTCTACTACTAAAACAGGCAGAGCAGCTAGATAGCAAAGCCAAAAATCCATGCATAAGGTCCATAACAAAACTACATCTCCAAGAATCCCTCATGAAACCCAAAATACAAGTGGATGGAGACAAACTACCAACAGTAGAAAGCTTGCATAGTATCAGTGATTGAAAGAAATCAGAGAAGCAATGAAGCATCTGAAGGTCCTGACAGCAGGAGAACCACAAAGAGCCAAAAGTTAGTCGTTCACCAGAAAGTGCAGCATGCCAACTTGAAAACAGCAGCTAAAACTGGAAAAGGTTTTGTCTACTCCAACTGTGGGGGAGTGCAGGGCTTTGGGAGAGGACTAAAAGGGGCTTAGATGAACTTACTTCCTCAGAATTTTTTGGACAAGTCTTCACACTAAAGAGTAACTGCTAGGAGTGGAGTAAACATTGAGAAGGCCAGGGACCACAGAGATTAAGGAAAGAGAAGGTACAAAAAAATAACTGGGAAGGGAAATACAGCCAAGAAATTTTGGAAATCCAGCCACTATATACTTCTAATGCTACACAAAAACAACAGAGTTCTGTGACGTTATTAGCAAAGCTATCAGGGGGCACATGGGTGGCTCAGTTGGTTAAGTGTCTGACTCTTGATTTCAGCTCAGGTCATGATCTCAGGGTCATGGGATGGAGCCCTACATGGGCTCCCTGCTCAGCAGGGAGTCTGCTTGACATTCTCTCTCCATCTCCCTCTGCTCCTCCCCCGTGCTCTCTCTCTCTAAATGGATAAATCTTAAAAAAAAAAAAAAGAGAAAGAAGAAAAATGAATAAGATAATAAAATAATATCCCCACAAAGTATAACAGAAAGAAATCCAAAAACAGATTATAAATAGAAATTTTACTTTTGAATGCACTAAAAGACATTGAGAAAATTTTTATGACATTTAAGAACATAAATCAGAGTTAGAAAAACTGAGAAAAGTAGTGACAGAAGTAAAAAAAAAAAATTAGAATTTAAGCCTAAACTAGAAGGAGCACAAGGGCAAAGAAACACCACAAAAATGGACTTTTTCTTAAGGTGAAGAGGAGAAATCTTTCTAAATAAAAAAGAAATGAATAGGGTGCCTGGGTGGCTCAGTTCTTAAGAGTCTGCCTTCGGCTCAGGTCATGATTCCAGGGTCCTGGGCTCGAGCCCCGCATTGGGCTCCCTGCTCTGCGGGAAAGACTGCTTCTCCCTCTCCCACTCCCCCTGCTTGTGTTCCTTCTCTTGCTCTGTCTCTCTCTGTCAAATAAATAAATAAAATCTTAAAAAAAAAAGAAATGAATAAAGAGAATAAAGAGAAAGAATTCGTTGGATGGATTTAACAGGAGATAAAACAGAGCAGAAAATTAGATAAGTGAACTAGAAGATGGATCACATAAAAAATATTCAGACTAAAGATCAGAGAGAAGATAAGGAATAAAGAGTAAAAGTAAAATAAGATACAAGGGACATGTGCACTTAAAGTCCCAGAACAAAAAGAGGAGACTGAGGTATCAGTCATATTTGCTAAGAAAATGGCTGAGAATTTTTTTAAAACTGATGGATGACAGGGGATCATACATTCAGGAAGTTCTAATACCCCAAAGCAGAATAAATATTGAAAAATTCACAGGTTAACCTATTATAGTAGAAATTATTGAAAACCAAAGAGAAAAACTGAAAACCAAAATAAGACTTTAAGATGGCTTTTCAAGGGGTACCTAGGTGGCTCAGTTAAGAGTCTGACTCTTGATTTTACCTCAGGTCATGATCTCAGGATTCTGAGATCAAGCTCCATGTCAGCCTCCATTCAGGAAATAGATTCTGCTTAAGATTCTTTCCTTCCTCTTCCTCTCTTCCTCCCCTTCCCCCATAAATAAATAAATAAATAAATAAATAAATAAATAAATAAATAAATAAATAATTAAAAAAAAAAAAGATGGCTCTTCAATAGAAACAATGAGATTCAAAAGAGAATGGAAATCTCTCTTCAAAGTGCTAAAAGCAAAATAATATCTAATCTAGAACTCTAGACCTAACAAAAAATACCCCAGCTCAGATTTTGATTTTATATATTTATTTTTTTACTTCAAGGGTGTGTTAGAATTCTTCATTGGGCTTGTGGACTTCCACAAAGGCCCTCTTGTCCATGGGTGATTGTCAGAATCATTGTACTTTGGGGACAAAGACAACAGAAAACTCTTATGCTGCCATTATGATGATAACATTCTCTCCAGCTTTCTTCTTCTTTATCAAGATTATTTTGTCTATTCAGGGTCCTTTGTGGTTCTATATGAAATTTTAAGATTGTTTTTCTGTTTCTTTGAAAAATACCATTGGGATTTTGATAGACATTGCACTGAATTTGTAGACTGCTTTGGGTAGTATGGATATTTTAACAATATTAAGTCTTCCAATCCATGAACATGTGATTCTTTCCATGAGACAGTCTTTTATTTTTAAAGAAACTGTATCTATAATTAAAATTACTCCCACAAATAAATTTTCAGGCCAAAATGGATTCATCATTGAATTCTTCCAAACACTTAAGAAATAAATAACACTAATATTGTACAATTCTCTCCAGAAAAGAGAAAAAGAAAATAAATATATTTTTCATACAGTGGAGTTCTGTAAAGCAAGAAGATTAAGCAAATTATTGTTGCATGCAGCAACACAGAATACCTACTCTATTATCACATTTATGTAAAACAGGCAAAAGTAGCAGGTAAGAGTAATCTACAGTGGTAGGAGTTATAATAATAGTTACCTTGAGGGGAAATAGTTACTGGCAAAGGACAAGAGGGGGACTTCTGGAATGTTGGTAATATTCTCTCCTTCATCTCAAAGCTTGTTACACAGGTTTTTTGACTTCATGTAAATTAATAAGCTAATATACTTGATATATTTATATTTCTGTACATAAAGATAACTAAGTGAATACATTGCTAAAATCCCTCTCAGAGCCTTGGAAAAGGACCTCTGCAAAATTAGGGACCCTAAGCTTAAAATTCATTAGCTTCACAGCAAAACTGCTTCTGACTGAGGCAACAGCAACTCTCTTCTAGGTGTTTTGAGCTTAAGACACCAGATTGAAGGGCTGCCTGGGTGGCTCAGTTGGTTGAACATCTGACTCTTGGTTTTGGCTCAGGTCATGATCTCAGGGTCGTGAGAACAGAGCCCCACATCGGGCTCTGCACACAGTGGGGAGTCTGCTTGAGATTCTCTCTCTCCTGCTGCCCCTCTCCCCCTAAAATAAATAAATCCTAAAAAAAAAAAAAAACCCACCAGATTGCACTTCCTAAAAGTAATTCTATTTATGCAATTCAGGATTAGGACAGAGATCTGGGAAAGATACATGTTTGGGAGTCACCAGCAAGCACATGGTAGCAGCAGCCATGGAATTTGGGATTATCAGACAAAGAGTATGAAGAAAAAGAACATAAAAAGACCAAGGACCTAATTATGCACATTAATCATTGACTTTCTTTGCTTCTGTTTGGGTATAATTCTGCTCATCAAATGATCAGAAGTTCTGGTAGACAATTGTATATGTCCGTAATTTATAAAAGTGGGAAAATTAATTAAAGCTTAAGTGCATTTTATATAGTAAAATAAAAAAGGCTTTCGTAGCAGCACAAAATGTTGGTATAATTTTAGAAGGTCCTAAGAACAATTTATAAGCAGTATAAAGATATGAAAAACATCATAATTTAAGAAAAAAATTTTTGATTTCCTAAATTCTCTTGGAAAGAAATAGAAACTAAGGAAGAAAAGAGCATATATCATATATAAAGTAGATCCTTACATGTTATAGAAAGACAAGGAGACTCCCAAAACTATTAATCTCTTCAGTTGAGGGAGAGCCCTCATTTCCTCAGGCTGAGAAGAATCAACCTAAGTGCCCTTGTTATTAATATGTCCTTGCTATTGGGGTGCCTGGGTGGCTCAATCGTTAAGTGTCTGCCTTTGGCTCATGTCATGATCCTGGGGTCCTGGGATCAAGCCCTGCACTGGGCTCCCTGCTCTGCGGGAAAGCCTGCTCCTCCCTCTCCCACTCCCCCTGCTGGTGTTCCCTCTCTTGCTGTGTCTCTCTCTCTGTCAAATAAATAAATAAAATCTTTAAAAAAAAAAATGTCCTTGCTATTGGAATATCCAAGAACTAACAATAACAATTGTAAAGAAGAAGCATTAACTACAGAAGGAAGGCATATAATTACTGGGAGAGCAGAAGTAACTCATAGATTCAAAGTAACAGAGGGAATAAAAAATAACATCCTATAAGTATTTCTAGTAGGTATTTTTCTACTTTATATTAAATATAGCATACAGCTATATTTCTTACATATGGAATGGTTAAGGCAAATGAATGGGCAATTGTGTTTTTGTAAATAGTTCTGATTTAAATTTTTCAAGCCATTTTTTTAAAAGATTTTATTTATTTATTTGACAGACAAAGAGATCACAAGTAGGCAGAGAGGCAGGCGGAGAGAGAGGAGAGAGGAGGAAGCAGGCTCCCTGCTGAGCAGAGAGCCCGATGTGGGCCTCGATCCCAGGACCCTGGGATCATGACCTGAGCCGAAGGCAGGCTTTAACCCACTGAGCCACCTAGGCGCCCTACATTCATTTTTGAAATTTAGAAAATAGAGAAAGAAATAAAGAAAAATTAAAATAATCTGATATCCTACTATTCAGAGATAATTATTTGGTATATTTTCCTGCTCTTTTACCCTATCTATACATATATGTATATATTTATTCATTCATTGAGTTATTCATTATGTTTTTATAAAATTAGGATCATATATGACTTTGCATTCTGCTTTTTCACTTTGCATTTTGAGTACTTCCCCCATATCACTGAATATTCTTCAAAAACATAATTTTAATGGCTATTTTATATTTCATCATAGTTCTGCCATTACATTACTAGATTTACTAATATCTTTACATGGTGAACTAACACCAGAAAGACATAAGTTTTAACTGATATTATAAAAATTCTTCTAACCATAATCACAAATAAACTATTGTTGGTTACCTTTCTGTATATGGTCTTTAGCGCTGGATTTAAAGATATCTTGCTTGTGTTTAGCTTGAAATTCCATGACTGNAATTTTAATGGCTATTTTATATTTCATCATAGTTTTGCCATTACATTACTAGATTTACTAATATCTTTACATGGTGAACTAACACCAGAAAGACATAAGTTTTAACTGATATTATAAAAATTCTTCTAACCATAATCACAAATAAACTATTGTTGGTTACCTTTCTGTATATGGTCTTTAGCGCTGGATTTAAAGATATCTTGCTTGTGTTTAGCTTGAAATTCCATGACTGTCTAATGGGTGAAGGTAATGACACAATTTCTCCACTTTCTTCAAACCAACACTTTCCCTACCAAAAATATTCAAGAATAACGTAATAAAATATTTCACTAAAAACAAATGTCACATACTAGCAATTAGTGGTGCAAATTGTTAGCTGGTGCACTTGCCTCTTCTAGGGTAAGCAGGCGATTTTCCATTTTGTTGCAGGTCTTTTTGTATATTTGTGGCTTTCTCTGAATATAGAATCCTTCATCTTCTAAAATGCGTGGAATCATACCTTTTGGCAATTTGCGCTGGTTGATCACTTAACAACAAAACCTAGATATTACTTTGAAGTCCAAATTATTAAACTGGTATTGACCAAACAAGAAAAAAAAAGGTAACTACCATATACCCTACCACTAAAGTTTAGCAGGAAGTCTAAATATATATATAATGTACATTTTATATATATATGATAAATGATTTCTTTTAACCAGATTCCTTAAAGTCAGAGAAGATGTAAAGAACAAATACAGAAAACTTTCTGTAATTTTAGATTGGTACTTTTTATCTATCCAACATACAAAGAAGCTACTATTCTATAATATGATTCATTAATGACTTAAATATTTTGTTGTAAAGACTATTACCTGGAGAACTACTTGGCACAAAAATGTTTGCCAGTTGTTTTTTTATTTGTTCTTGATCATCTTCATATTCAGCAGCTTTTACCTCAAGTAAATCTGGGAAAATGATTTCCTCCATAAAATCTTCATCTTGGCTTTCAGCAAAATTTCGTAAATTATCACCAACTGAAAGATGTTTGAGGTAACTATCATTTACTGATCTCTGTTAAATACCAAAAAGGAAAAATAAGTAAATATGCTGTCTTCATGATTATATATAGATAAGTGAGATGTACTGGGACCTTGGCAGTGAATTGTCTTTCTGAGCCATGCCATCTAGTTCAAGTTCAAGCTGAAACTGTTATAATAAAATCTCACTGAACATAGGAAGAACTCATTTAAGGCTTAATAGTATACAGTATGATTTTTCTATAACCCTTCTTTGCAATTCACAGTGAAGGACTACTGAAATAGAACTATAATTCAAGCCCCTCCTCTCCCATGGAAAATGACCTAAGATATTGGAATATGGTATTTCAACCACTGAGAATTCACAGTGTTAAGGCAAAGTCCAGAGACATCAGGCCATGCAGTCTTAAATCGCATTTTTTTCTTCACCATTCAGAAAACAGTATTACCTAAAATGATATGGAGCAGTCATGCTGGTTTCTGGATGGTATTTAAAAGAAAAAAGAAAAAGAAAAGATTCAACATTGAAGTCTATGGTACAGTGATTATAGTGAAATTCTGAAATATGATAGATACTATAAAAATTATAAACAATCTGAAAATAAGTATTGAAATAGATGTATTACTAAATATAAACATGCATACTTTTATATAAGGATTAGAAATTTTATATGAGTCTCTTCGTACACACAAAAAAACCACGAGTTTATTCTGGATGACTTTACTTGTTTAAATTGAAATCTATATATATTGAAAAACAGAAGGAGTTAGAAAGTGTGTGAGTCATGCAAATAAAATCCCTCAATTTTCCAAAACATACATTTGGGGATAAATAATTAAATTAAAAAATAATCACAGAAATTCCTTTGAATAGAGAACCTTCCATGGCTTTCACCATCTCTGACAAAATAAAGAAATTAACATAGTTAATCAACACTGAGGTTCATATCAAGTCATCGTAACATTGTACCCTCTCTCCTACCCCCATCATGAAATCAAGAAAGTATTTTATATCCAAAAACCTTTGTGACATCTTTTCCAGAATTCAAACCAGGTATGACACTGACATCTAGAAACAAGATTTGGGGGATGTCTAACACAGGGGCTCTCTGAAGATGCCAATCCCTACAAGAAGGGGTTCAAACTCCCGTTATCAGGCATCCCTCATAATACCCGTGGTGTGGACCAGGGCTTTCAACCTGCCTTCAGAGCTAAGGTTTGTCCTGATGGCTGACTAGGTCAGCCCTCATCTTGGATCCCAGCCTTTTATTTGTGACCAAACAAGTCTCTTTTATAAACTTTATCCTATTCAATTGGCCTATATTTTTAGCCTGAGACAAGCTATGATTTCAACCAATATAAGCCCCATCTGACCGACTATTCCTTATTTACTCTAAGGCTTTCCCAGATTTCCTTCCTGGTCTTTCCTATGCAGCTCACAGCAGAGCAGTGTCTGTGCTGTTAGGTGTCGTGTGACAGGGAGTATGAGGTCAGAAGGCATCCACCTAGCTTTCCATTCATAACTCTAGATGGGTACACCTGAGCATGGTGTGGTAAAAAAAGAGATATTATCCCCCATGTCACAGGAACACGTTTTGCTAATTGTGGTATGATAAGTAGAACTCTCAGAAAATAACCCCGGACCTCACTCTGGGCTGCCTAGACAACATATTTGGGACTAGGACTCCCCTTTCTCCCAGCAGAAAGAAACTCAGTCTCCCAAACGGTGGCTCTCTCCTCCCTGTGATGAGGACAATAGTTTCTATGGACCGCAACGTCACCAGGTACAGGGCAACGGCTTTTCAAGACAACGCTGCTAAACAACCGACATCTAAACCTGACTTACTAAAGCCCCAATAGCCTATTTGCCTCACTGACCTAATTTCTCTCATGCCTGCCCTCTGGGAAAGAAAAGCAGCCATAACCACAGTACCTGACCCCGGTATCCGTTGGGTGGGACCGTCTCTTGTTTTCCCAGAATAGCTCATTCCTTAGCCCATACTGTGAGACTCTGGGAGGTCGGATGACTTGGCAGAGCATGCACGTTTGAAACTCATTTATTCAATATTCATTGAAATATTCATTGAGTGCCTAATATGTTTCAGGAAGAAAATAAACAAATAGATAGAGAAATATATGCTCGGTGGTGATAAGTGTGTTTAAGGAAAAAAAAAAAAGAAAAATCCAGAAGGAGGATAGAGAATACCAGGATAGGTGGGTGGGGCATACTATTGTAGGTAGGGTTGTCAGATACAGTGTCCTAAATGATGTGTCATTTGAACAGAGACCCAAACATAGTGAGAGAGAGACAGCATGAGGATAAGGGAAGAGCTTTCTAGACAAATAAAAGGTACAAAGTCCTTTTTATGTTGTGAGGAATAGGAAGGAGACCAGTCTGGCTGGAGCTCGGTAGGAGAAGGGCAAAGTGGTAAGAGATGAGGTCGGACAGGTACTAAGGGGGCCAGGACATATAGGCTTTGGAGGACTTTAGCTTTTTTTTTTTTTTTTTTTTTTGGTGAGATAGGAAACCATTAGAAGGTGTAAGCAAAAGAATGTCTGTCTTAGATTTTAAGAGGAGCATTCTGACCACTGTATGATATGGAAAAGAGACTGTTGGGGCACTAGTGAAAACAGAGGGAGACACTGCCAATGATCCAGATGGGAGGTTATGGTGCTTAGACTAGGGTTAAACCAGTGCAAATGGTGAAAAGTAGGTCAGATTCTGGCATACTTTGAAGGTAGAACCAACAGGATTTGTGATGAACTGACTATGAGGTCTTTAGTAAAAGAGGACCCAAGGAGGACACCAGGGTTTGGCTGAGCAACTGGAGAAATGGAATTGCCATTTATAAATATGATTCTATTCATATAAAAGTCCATGTATGTGCAAGTCTGGGCATAAGCACTGAGACAGGTGTGAAAAATGATAGTGGTTTATCTCAGAGCAGTGGGATTCCACGTGATTTTTAGTTTCTTCACATGGTTTTCTGCATTTTAAGAAATAATGTACATACTTTCTTCAAACTTTTAAAAGATAAAGCTGTGTTTATTGTAGAAAAACCAGCAATAACGAAGAAGGAATGAAAGGACTGGGCAGGCTGCAAAGAAAAGGGGTTGGAAGGGACTGGGAAGTAAATTGGAATGGAAATGGGTGCCCAAGAGGGACTCAAGAGGCCTGAGGGATTAGGCAATGCTGAGCTGCATCAGAAGATACTGGGTAGAACTCCAGGGGATAGTAGTACTGGGGGAAGGGACCAAGGAAACTGCAGAGACTAAAGGCAGAGAGGCACTGGAGAAAGTGTAGAGGAACAAGAGCAGACAGGGAGAGTAGAGGGATGGACAGTCAGGAGATGGGAAAGGCTCATAAGGAGAGGACCACCAGGGAATGACAGGGGCCTGAGGAGTTTGGGAGGAGCGGGGAAGAACTGCTAGAAATTAGAAAGGTCTGGGATCAGACTGGAAGGGATGAAGAATGAGACATCTATGGAGAGTAATGATTACAGAGAACAATGGGGGGCACTTGGAGAGGACAGGAAACAACAAAAGAAAAAGAAAACAGCAGCTTTGGAGCTGACAGCCAGTACTTCCAGTTCTACTGATGTTTCACCCTCATCCCTGAGCTTCCTCACCTTTAGACACTATAATAACGTTATAATGCCTCACACGATTACTATGAGAATTGAATGATATTATCCATATTAAAAATTTAGTACAACATTAGGCATCCAGTAAGTACTCAATAAATGTTTGGAATTATTATTTTTTTTTAATATTTTTTTTTAAAGATTTTATTTATTTATTTCACAGAGGGAGAGAGATCACAAGTAGGCAGAGAGGCAGGCAGAGAGAGAGAGGGGGAAGCAGGCTCCCCGCTGAGCAGGGAGCCCGACGCGGGCCTCGATCCCAGGACCCTGAGATCATGACCTGAGCCGAAAGCAGAGGCTTTAACCCACTGAGCCACCCAGGCGCCCTGGAATTATTATTTTTAACAGATTCTTAATTCAAAGAGAAGAGGTTGGCTCAAAAAATAAAAATTTCACCTCCTAACCAAGTATTTCACTCTATGCCTTTAATAAAGAGCTAATTTGCCTGAGACATGAGAGGAAGAGGAACAAATCCAACCTTCTCTGAACACCGCCCCACAGCTGAGCCTTCTTCACCACCTGGCATGAAAAACGAAAGACCTTCATCCTGTGAGACTTCCATCTGTGGATTAAACAACGGTAAACCAGCATTTGGGGTGGAAAAGAGTATTTTTTTCTGCTTATAAGCAGAGGAAATACTTTTCTGTGATATGGTAAACAGTAACTGTCATCTTATTCATGAGCAAGGAGCAGCAAGAGTCTGTTTGGTTCATTACATTTTTTGGTTTTTGTCTTGAAGGTTCTGGTAACTACAGTAAGAAACAGAATAAAGTAGAGCCCTAATGTTCTGCCTCCCAAACCATCTCTTCATTCTAGCCAGAGTACTAAGAATATTACCTTACAAGTTTGATCAAAATGGGGGCTCAGGGCCAATTCTTCTTTTCTTTCCCTGTTTTTGGATGCTCTCATGTATGTGTGTGCTCACACACACAAGGAGCACCCCGCCCACCTACAGTCTTCTGTGGTTATAGGCAGTTTAAAAATACTTTAAAAAATACTATAAACAGTTTAAAAATACTACTAAAAATGAAAGTATGAAAAGGGGCATATATTCCTAGTTATAAATTTGCTGATAAATAGGTTTTCATTTTTCAGTACTGTCAAGTCTGATTCTTTTAAACATAAATCACTTACCACTTCTTTCTCACACACATATTAAAATGAACTGTTTTTAGGGAGATTTGGGAAGTAATCAATTCTATAATAAAAAGTAAAACGGTTACTAGAAGTCGAAGAATTTAAAAATTTATAAAATACAAAGCTTATCTTACATGCATCTGTATCTACAATTTAGCTATCACATTAACTTTCAAAGTTATTCACCCTGCAACAATGCTGCATATCAAAATTGTCAGTATATACTTTACTTCCCTTCATTTCTGCTTATTACGAAACCACTTGCTAAATTCCTCAGCTTCTTGAGCAGGTATCTAGCAGTTGGTATGGAGAGTCTTAGAAGCCAATTTCTCTTCTTTTTCACCTCTTTCCTTGACACTGAATGGACTGACTTTGATAAGCTTCCAATTTTTTATTATTCACAGTTACATAAATCCAATTTAGCCAAACTTTTATTTGTTGAATGAATAGCATGGACACACATCTTTTTTTTTTTTTAGTCTGCTTTTACTTTTAAATTTAATTAAAATAATTCTTACTGAGCACCCAAGAAGGACACTGTGGAGGAGACAAAGATGAGTTTAAAAAAATTTCTTGTGGGCGGCTGGGTGGCTTAGTTGTTAAGTGTTTGTCTTCAGCTCAGGTCATGATCCCAGGATCCGGGGATCGTGGCCCACATGGAGCCCGGCATGGAGCCCTGCATCAGGCTCCCCGCTGGTGGGAAGCCTGCTTCTCCCTCTCTTGCTCCTCCTGCTTGTGCTCCCTCTCTCACTGTGTCTCTTTCTGTCAAATATATAAAATCTTAAAAAAAAAATTGCTTGCATTTTAAAATTTGTAGAGTTAGTCTCGTTGCTTATGGCAGAAATGATTAGTTGTCCAGTATTGTCTTTCCCCTGTCTCTAATAACAGAATCTACTTTTAGTGGGGGATTCTAAATATTTTCCCCACCTTCCTTTAGGGGGAAGTAATATGTGCAGTTTCCAGGTCTTACTCTATAAGAGATCAATCTGCAACCCTCTGGCTCTTTCCTTCCTTCCCTGTGACCAGCAAAGAAAGGCACTGGAGTTTTGCCACTGGACTCTGAGATAGAAACCATCTGCTGAAGATGGCAGAGCTCTCCTGGCAGTTTAGACTACCTACCTGTTAACAACTAGAGAGAAATAAAACTTCGATCCTAATTAAGACATTTTACTTGGAATCTTTTGGCTAAAGGTGCTTAGCAACTTTTACCCTGAATAAGATAGTTCCCCAAAATAGGAGTTGTTTTGTCATTTCAAGTTTCAAATATGTGATTACACATTGAACTGTAAATCAAAATCTGCAAGTTGGGGATCACCTGTAATATTTTATTATAACTTTTTGGGGCTAAAAATAATGTCATATAGGAATAAAGAATGCTGTAAATTGGTATGAGGGATCTTTGTGGAGTGACAATAATGGCTTATAGTGTTGACTGCATCATCCTGTAAGTTTACTAAAAATCATTAAATCACACCCTTAAAATGAGTGATATTTTACTATCTAAAGTATACCTCAACAAAGCTGTTCTAAAAAGTATAAAAAATTATTTACCTTAGGCCACTGATACATCTTTTCATCAATGAATAGCTGAGGTGAAGATTTTTCACCTTGGTTAATCTGAAACACAATATAAGTAAATGGTATGGAAAATTTAATCTTCACAAATATAGATATAAGTCTACAGTGCTCATAAGTCTTTTATCCAAAATGGTTAAAAATCAAGATTTCTCAATGCTTTTCTTTTAACAAGTACATACATGTTTTCCCTGGAGATGTCATACATAGTTACTATGACCAACTCAACTTTTCTTGGCTTTAGGATTGGAAAAAAAAGCATGGACAAGAACTTAAAACATTTGGGATTTAAGGAGTTATGTTAAGGCTGAATTTTCACTCTTTTTTGACAAAGAAAAGTTTATTATGATACATATTGCAGTAAACAGTAAATATGAAAACAGGAAGGAAAAAAGAAGCATTACCTTAGCATTTTTTAGCTTCTCTCTTACTTTGCCTCTCAATGTTTTTATTATGTTTTGATTTTCTTCTGCATCTAAATCTATCAAGAAGTCAACATAATACAGAGTTCATGACACTTTATTAAAATAAAACAGCAATAGTGGAAAAAAGTGCTTATCAAACAGCTAAACTGCACATATTTCTAAAGATCATGACAATTACAAAGACTGGGTCATTGTCCCATGTGAGCTTATAACCTAAGACCAATGGCTGTTGTCCCTTCCCTCTTTTCCAATCTGGACTAAATAGTCAGGATTGAAACTTGCTTCTTTTTGTGACTTCTCCCCCTACCCTCTATATCCTCAGCTATTGAAGAGTCCTTCTTTGTAGTCAGTCAAAAAATGAAAAAAAGAAAAAGAAAAAAGCAAGTTAAGATAAGCATGGGAAGAGTCATATTCTATATAGACTGTTCTATAGAGTATACAAATAACAAAGCCAGGTTACTTCAGTATGATTAAACTGGAGAGAAAGGAATCTGAAAGGAAGAGAGAGAAGTCTCTAGGTACCCATTTTAACTACTTACGTCTGTTCTGAAAAGTCAGTACAATACTGCCAACCCCTACTTCTGCCAGCTGTTAAAGGATATGAAACATAGAGTATAAAGAAGGTTCCAGGTAGTGTATGCACTCCAAGCCATGTGTTATTTTCTGCTCATCCACAAGACAATCCACCAGATGGACTTGAGAAAGACAGGGGTTGTGCTGTCCTATGGACAGTAGAAAATGGAGGGCTTATTGGTTATTCTGCCTTGCATTTTTCTTTTTCTTCTCCTTTGAGTACTCAACGGTGGCATAGAGGCCAATGGAAATAAAGGGTAAGTATAAAGCTAAATCACTATAGGTGGGAGAATCCTCTTTCTTTCTTTCTTTCTTTTTTTTTTAAAGATTTTATTTATTTATTTGACAGAGAGAGAGAGAGATCACAAGTAGGCAGAGAGGCAGGCAGAGAGAGAGGAGGAAGCAGGCTCCCTGCCGAGCAGAGAGCCCGATGTGGGCCTCGATCCCAGGACCCTGAGATCATGACCTGAGCCGAAGGCAGAGGCTTTAAACCGCTGAGCCACCCAGGCGCCCCGAGAATCCTCTTTCTTAACTGTAGTATTCCTTGGTAAATTTAAAAATTACTAGTTGGTTTGTTTATACTCTACTCCCAGAATTTAGAATAGGCAGATGCCACAAAGTAGGGTCTCAATAAATGTTTGGTGGATTAATGAACCAGACTTTAGTCGTATTTATATATGTTTCTCCCTGAGATCTGGAGATTCCTGAAGCAGGTTTTGCATCTATGCATGTTTATGGACTAACACAGTCTCAGCGCTAGTGACTTCTCCATGTTTGTCAAAAGAGAAAACAAAATTCGGTTTTATTACATGTGTTGACTTTACTATGTATATTCTTATGCCCATCTTGTATTATCCAGGAAGTTTAGTTTCTGTTTGAACTCATTTCTTAAGAAACTTGTGTTCCCAGTTGAAACTCTAGAATAGGATTAGTCATTTACATCTTTAAAAAATAGAAACCAGCAGTATCAGAGTTGTGGTATACTTATTGAGAACCTTTTTGGAGATGTTTGTCTACATTTTCTTCTGCTCTGTTATCTTCTGACATCTGCAAAAAAGTTGGGGGTTGGGTTACCTTATATCTTTTTGTTTTGGCATCAAACATCTTTTCATATGTTTATCAGCCCTTTGAAAGTCATCACCCTTAAAATGCCAAATCATGTCTTCTGCCTGTTTTCTTAAATTTCATCTTTTTATCAATTGGTATGAGCTCTTTAAATACAGTGGATTTTTAAATTAAGAAATTTCTCTCCGTAATATCAAAAAGGACCTTTGATTGATAAAATCCAATGGTTAGTTGTTAGTGTTCATATATTACCAACTTTACATATCTTTTGGAGGGCCAAATAAGACCAGACATATGAAAATACTTTGAAATTCAACACTCTATCTGTGTTAGCTATTACTTGATTACTCTGTAGCATCTGATAATGTTGGGCACCTTTTTTTTCTGAAAACTTTCTGTATCATTGCTCTCTACTTTTCTACTTCTCTGGCCACTTATTCCCTGTGTTCCTCAATGGTCACACTTCTCTTCATAGCTTACATGCAGGCACATTCCAAGGCTTTGGAGAGCGGATATATTCCTAGGGCTCCCCAAATCTGTCTCCAACCTTGACTACTATCCTGAATACTACACTTCTAGCTGCCTACTAGTATTTCTATTGAATATCCTACCATTATTAAAAAACTTGATATGTTCAAATTTCCTTTTAAGTTTTTTAAGCCTCAATATTCTGAAATTAAACCATACTAGCAATGTTAAGTCTGTTTTTAGAACGATATAGACTATGAGTTTGTTTTCCATTTTAAGCTTAAATACAATAGCAGAAGACTCCTTAAATAACAACTAAAATAAAAGACATTATTACAATAAGAGCCTAGTCTACAGACGTCCTGAAAGAACTTCGAAATCCACTAGTGCTTCCTGTATCACCTTAAGAACTATTGAATAAGGTCAACATAAACTAAGATGTTCAGTATCTTCCTCAAGACAATCAAAAATACCTAATTCTATTCCGGACCAAGGGACAGTAAGTGATTATGATAGAGATCTCCCTTTAATTTCTAACAATCTCACCCAGTATTCCCAGGATTCTACATACTTCTTCGTAACTTTCCATCCCCATCTAGAAGACAGGGATAAAATATGAATCTTAACTGGAGTTATTCTAAAAGAGGTGTAGATATTGGTCCTATATATGTTTTATTTACTCGCTAAAAAAAAGAAAAACTTTTATTTTGAGCAAATGGACTGCTGGCTGAGAGAAGAGTAAATGAACTAATATTTACATAAGAGAATAAATAAATAAATAACTCACCTCTAGTACTATGGCATAACTAACACACCAAAGAGTAGAATTCATTCTTATACTTATTATTTTTTTAACATGTGAACTATATGATTTTACTATAGAACCAAACACAGCACATTGTTCAGGATTATCCTATAATTGAGCTATTAATATAATCAAGATCCTTATAATCTCCATTAATACCTTACCTTTTTTTTCATATCTTCTTTTCTCTTTGAGATCTTTTTCATGATGGTTCTTTCATTTCCACTTTCTAAATAGGAAATAATAGCCTTAAGTATGATATATTACTGAAAGTATGATGTGATACTTAAAAAAATTTAAATTTTTCAATTTAACTAGAAACTAAACAAAGAAATACACTATCAGCTTTAGTATACAGTAAAAATTCCAGTTAATGTAATAAGACACATAAAAGAAGTAAGAAGTATAATTATTAAAAAAGAGAAGACAAAGTTATCAGTTTGTAGAGGATAGATTTTTATACATAGAAAACTCAAAATACTCAATCAAAAAGTTTAGACACAATAAGAAAGTTAGGTGGCAGAATACAAGAGGAAAATATGTCAAAGTTACTAGCTTCCCTATATGTTAATATAACAGAGAAAGATAACTTTCATAATAGCAATACAACAAAAACATTTTTAAAATACCTGGGAATAACTTCAATTAAAATATGTGGGAACCCTCTGAGAACTATAAAACTTTAGTGAAAAAAAATATCTTATTAAACATGGAGATATTTACCAGAGGCAGGAAGATTAGTTAGGAGGCCGTTATAGTAGTCCCAATGAGAGATGCTAGAGATCTGAATCAAAAATGGAAGTGGGAATGGAGGGTGGAGAAAGCTTCACTTAAAAGATAAAAGTCACAAGATTTCATGAGCAATTAGATGGAGAAGACGAAGGGAGGGAAGAACCAAATCAGGTGTTTAGTTTGAGTCACTGAGAGGTAGCATCAATTCAAGAATTGTCAAAGTAGGAATGTAGTTGGGGTAGGGATCAATAAGTTCAGTTTTTGGATGTTCCTAATGGATGTTTATGGTACATTCAGGTGAGAAATCCAGAAGATGATTAAAAATACTGTACTAGAAGAGAACAGAAGAGAATCAGGTCTAAATTCTTTGTTTAACCAGTACATAGACATTAGGAAACTGATTTAAGACTCTCTAAAATATCTTTAAGATTCTTTCTCCTAACATACCAAAATTAGGAACAATAGGGATATATTGCCAGGAAAAAAGAATTTTTCATTTACTTTGCATTCTGCAAAAACGTCTAAAATGATGTTCAAATCAATACCTGGCTTCTGATACGTACATCTGTAAGTTTTGTCTGCTAAACTAAGGAAAACATTAGAGACAACACATCCTATAGATATTTATATTATGATTGATTTAAAAAATGATCATTCAAGAAATTTTTAACAAGGTATTATTTTGCAGATCTGGAGATGTTTCTAACCTGGTTCGTTTATCATCCCATAAATGATATAAGATAAATAAATGATTACAGATAAATAATAAATAAAATTGAAGATCTGGAAAAAATTACAATTGTTTTTTTGAAAATTTTGCAGAAGTAAGGAAAAATTGTGACTTAGACTTTACCTTCTTACAGCAATTCAACTCTTTAATGAAAAACTGGCTCCAACAGTTAAACCCAATCTTCTCTTCAAGGTTAATGCTAATTTGCAATTCTTGCAGTTAAAGCTTTTTCTAAAGGGTAAGGAAATTGAGGATTAGCTATTTTTGTATCAGATGACCTGGAGGTCCATAGTCAAAACCTGAGAATTAAAGTCTAGTTGTTCTTTCAGCCTTTTCCGATCCATAGCAAACAGAAGGCAGTTTATGTGTATAAATGTTTGCTTCTTGCTTAGCATTTAGAAATCTCTGGGTTCTATAAATTTATCCAGTTGTCCTTTATCACTATGGTGATTCCTGAAATGAAATTTTATGTTGTGTGTAAATTTGACATTAAATCACCTTGATTACTTCTGTCACATGGCATTTGGTTTCAGGAGTGTTAGCAGAATAAAATTACAGAAAAATCTCTAGCATATGGAATGGTCACAACATGCATATTCTGATATCTAGTAATATTTCTTAATTATGAAGTAACTAGGAATTTGTTTCTCTTTTAGTTTTCCACCAGCTCTTGGAGATCTTTCCAAAGGTATTAATCCACCTTCCTTCCTTAGCAGAACTGAATTCAGTCCCAAATCCAACTTTATCTTTATTTTAGTTCATCTATTGTCACATAGTATGATCAGTCCTTTCTGAACTCCCTTATAGCAGTGTTTCTCAAATCATGCTTTTCCACACTTCTTTGATTTGCATTGTGATGCTATATAAAAAACTTAAAGTCTCACTCAAAGTTATGGTAAAATTAAGGCAATGAATAGCATTTTGCCAAAATCAAAATTTATTAAATATATGGCAAATATACTAAGGTTTGGGAAAGGTGGAATTTAAGTATTCTACAATTAGGTAATTCTACAAAAAGATATTCTACAATTAGGTAAATATAAAAGCATTATTTCACAATGTTTTTACAGAGAGCATCACGACTTCCAGGTGTTTCATTACCTGACAAATTTGAAAATGAGTAACTCTTAGTTAACTATAATCTTATTTTCTAAAATAAAAAAAGAAAACTAGGAACAAGTAGACTGACAAAGGATTTTCTGTGAATTATATATGTCTTTAAAAGGCATCAAAACTAAATCTTCCACTGCACACAGGACTAAGCCCCCAAATCACGATAATCTTCTCTTATAGGTCAAGAAAGATTTGGGTTTACTTCCCTTGAGACTTCAGGTACTTAGGGATTGATTAATGCCAAAACAAGTCACAAAAACTGTGGTATATTTTGAAAGGTTATATCTAACACACACACACACACACACACACACACACACACAACGATGTAATGTAATTTTGCCATTCTCAAGTTAATTACAGGATTTATAAAAATGTATTATTTCACGGAGAAACATGGACCATGATGTCCAGGAACTGGACACAGGTAAGTCCTGTGATGTTGCCTTTTACTTAAACCTGACAATATATCTCAGTGGCTGCACTTAGAGTCTCAACTGGAGAAAGTCAAAAAGAGGCCCTTCCTGAGAGTCAGGCCAAAGGATCGCCGGGTCTGCTTATCCACCTAATAAGCCCTGCTCACCACTCTCCAACGTAAACCTTTCACTATAGCCTCATCAACCAACCTTCTTTATACTCCCTGCCACATCCATCCTTGGATTTTTGCAACTTTCCTCTAACCTACACCATTCCACGTCTCAAACCTCACTTCTGCCCCCCCACCCCCACCCCCGGCAACGTTTTCTGACTCTGGCCCTTCTGTGACCTCCAAAGGCATTACGCTTGCAATTTTTGCTCATTACATCCTACTCTGCAAGTTCATCTTTCTGCCTACCCTAAAGCGAGGACGAGAGCTGGGATCCAAACTCATCTATCCTCCACCCATCCTAGCAAGATGGCACTTAATAAATAACGCGGTCTTGGATTTGATGCAAATCAAGCACTACTCTCGAATGCTGCAAAATGGAGTGGTTCTCAACCCTCTTAATTCCCCAAGGGCATGACTGACGGGTCGGCTGGTTCTGGGGACTACAAGTCCCAGCGGCCTGTGCTGGTTTGAGTCTGATTCCAGGTCTGTATCTGGTTTATACTCCCGCCGCTAGTATAGTCCACAGAGCGGGGATCCAATCAGACAAGATACCGGGGTGTCTGACGGGGAAAGGTCAGGGGGCTTTAACAGGCAGTATAACATTCACCTGGATGGACAGTGCACTCTTGCTATTTATGAGCAGCTAAGGCAAGACGCACCATTTACCGCGGACTCTCAGAGGTCACCAACCGCCCCGCAAGGTTCCTCTCGATTGCTCCCGCAGCCCACGCCCGCCTGGCGCTCCCTCCTCAGGGATTGACGTAAGGGCCGTCCAGGAGCATGCGCGGCGCGGCCCCTGAGCCGGCGAGCCTCCCGCGAGCGCAGAGCGTGCGCCTTCGGGAATCTGTGGTGCGCCACGTCTGTTCACCCGCTGCCTGCGCTTCTGACGGCAATTGAGGCGTCGGAGCCTGTCCCTCCCGCCGTGGTCTGTGTCTGTAGCGCCTGCGGGAGCGCCACCTCTGATCACCTGCGGCCCGGGTGTGTGCTCCAGTGGCCGCGGCTCCCCGAGGGTTTGTTCTGGAAGAGAGCTGAGAGCGCGGTGTCCTGGCGCGTGGAAGCGCCGCACCTCTCGCATCATGGTGAAGAAGAACAGTATCCCCAACGGGTGAGTACCGGCCGTGAGCTCCCCGGCCGGCGCAGGCCCGCGGCGACAACCGGAGCGGCTGGCGGCCCCGGGGGACACGCTCGCGAGCCCGCTGTGCGCGGTCCAGGTGCGCCCTGTGGTGTCCGGCCGGCGTGCAGGGCGGGCGGCGGGCATGGTGGCGCTCCGGGCGCCCGCGCGACCCGCCGCCTCGAGCGCGCCGGGAGAAGAGGGCTCCTTTGATTTCAGGTGTTTGGGAGGTGGCATCCCAAGGGGCGCCTTAAAGATGCCAGGGGTTCTTTTTCTTCCCGGCGCTTAGGACGAGTGTAACCAATTTAATACTTTTAAAAGCCTTAAATTAAAGATGCCTGGGTGGCTCAGTCGGTTAAGTGTCTGCCTTCGGCCCAGGTCACGATCCCAGAATCATTGCATCGAGTCCCGCACTGGGCTCCCTGCTCAGCGGGGAGCCTGCTTCTCCCTGTGCCTCTGCCTGCCGCTCCCCCTGCTTGTGCTCGCTCACTGTCTCGCGCTCTCTCTGACAAATTAATTAATAAAATCGTTTTTTTAATGTTTAAAAAAAGCCTTAAATTAGGGCACGCTGGACATGCTCACTCAGGTCGTGTCGTCTTTGCTTCATAAACGAAACCGGTTACATTTATTTTCTTTTGCCATTGACTCACCCGGAGTTAAAATAACGAGCTAAGTGAAAATGTTCTGTGTTTTGAAAGTTGTCCTGGGAAACTTGCTAGTAAGGAAAGCAGCACTGCGGTGTGTTGGAGAGGCTTTCATTCGTTCAGATACTGGACACATGTTTTCTAGCTGCTCTCTGCGTCAGGCATCGTGCTTGGCGCTTGGACTCCAGAGAAACTTAGAAGGTGGTTAAAACTTCTAACAGCCTTGTGTATTTGGGAAAGGGGAGAGGTGGAAGTGAAGAAAACTGCCTCAAAAATAATGTTCCAGGATATGTTGGTACATTGTGGCATACATAGAAATAGAACTCGGAAGAAAAAAGAAAAAAAAGAAATAGAACTCGGAAGTTCGGCTCACTTTCTCATCTGAGACAACTGCATACCGCTGAATGTGTCCGAGCCTCGAAAATTGTCATTCTGAGTAAAATCCTTGCTGGGTCTCCCATCTTGAATTTCTAGGGCTCATCTGTTGTGGGAATTTAGGAACAATGATAATGGCGAAAGAAGGAAAAAGTCAAGCAATACTTTCTTAAATAGCAATATTATAGGCTAAGTAGAATATGAGTGCATGTGCAAATAATATGTAATTTGTTCTGTTCCTTAAATTCACTTAATTTCTGGGATTATTATCATACAAGGGTACTGTTTTTGTTTTTTAAGATTTATTATTTTAAAGAAGGATTGGGGGAGGGGCAGAAGGAGAGGGAGGAGACCTTCTCAAGCCAACCCTCCTCTGACCTCCGAAGCCTAATGGAGGGCTCCATCTCAGGACCCTGAGATCTTGACCTTTGCGAAAATCAAGAGTGGGAAGCTTAACAGACTTAATCACCCAGGCGCCCCAGCAGGGGTACTGTTTTTAAAAATACATATAGCACGTATTTACTGACATATACTATTATAACTACACTTCCATACGTGTTGTGATGTAGGCCCGAATAATGAACTGGCTAAAGTGAGGTGGTGTAGGATTTGAGATCTAATACTCCAGTTTGTAGTTTAGAGGGGTAAAACAAAAAATCGATCTTAAATATTTTCAAGTTTACAGGAAAATAGTATCAATCCAGCAGATATCTCAGACTGGTCCCCAAATCTCACTTGCCAAAGTGTTTTGCTTCAGTTTTTGTTTGTTTGCTTTGTTTTTTGTCTTTTTAAAAGTTGTCATTTAAAGGTCCAGAGCTTTCACATGAAAATCTAGATATCTTCAAATCAGATTTAGGAAACTAGATCTGTACATGGCAATAGTAAGTGATTTGCAGCTGCCTTCTCTATGAAAGGTAAGCCTTTGCAGTTTCCCATTCCCCTTTAGCCTCCAAAGCACTGAGACTTAGAACACTGAGACTTACCTTTGATTGACTTTATCATTGTATCGTTTATTTATTTGGCGCATATTTTACTTAGGTATGTCAACTGGCCTGGCATTTGAATTATCAGTCCAGCTGTAGAGGGTAAATGGGAGGAAGGAACTTAGTTTATTATATTACTTGTTTACAGAATAAAATGTCATTTTGAGTGCTGCCAGGCGGTGCTGTGAACTGTTGTCAAAAAGCATGGTTACCTTCCATATTGTGAACCTCAGAAGATGACAGCACTTCAAATATCCCTAAAGTCCCTTAACTTGGGGAGCTGCAGTTTTGGCATCTGAATAGCTTGGGTGATCATAATATTCCTGGTCCTGTCTCCTACCTGGGATTATAGTGAAATGTGACAGTGAAATAGGAAAGTACTTTGTAAACTGAGGAGCCTCTAAACAAAGTATTTGTAATAACTCTAAAATAGCAATTTTCTTTTTTTTTTCTTTTTTAAGATTTTATTTATTTATTTCACAGAGGGAGAGAGATCACAAGGAGGCAGAGAGAGCAGGCAGAGAGAGTGGGAAGCAGGCTCTCCACCGAGTGGGGAGCCCGATGGGGGCCTCGATCCCAGGACCCTGAGATCATGACCTGAGCCGAAAGCAGAGGCTTTAACCCACTGAGCCACCCAGGCGCCCAATAGCAATTTTCTTATCTGGAGGTATAGGTTTACTTTTATCTTCTAATGATCTCTCTTCCCAGAATTGTTTTGGTTTTTGTTGTTGTTTGGTTATTGGTTTTTTTGTTTTGTTTTGTTTTTTAAGGAAGAAAAGAGATATGGCTATAGACAAGAGATACTATAATTGGGATTAATTTGGAAAAGAATTTATAAGTGGGGCAACTGGGTGGCTCAGTTGACTAAGCATCCAACTCTTGATTCCATCTCAGGTCATGATCTCAGGGTGGTGATATTAAGCCCAGAGTCGGGCTCTGCACACTTAGCATGGTGTCTGCTTGAGATTCTCTCTCTCCCTCTGCCCTTCCCTACCTCTCTAAAACAAATAAATAAGGTTTAAAAAAAAAAGAATTTAAAAATGTGCAATTACCACTTTAAATTACATGGGATTTTAACATGAGTTTTTCAGAAATGTTCTCTTTATTTGATCTGATTGGAATACTCTTTTATTAAGTTCTCTGCCTTATTAATTTTTTTCTTTGAGAAATTTCCCTTTGCTGGGAGGTCAGTTCCTGGTGATTATACTTTGGATCCAGTCTTTTTTTCCATGTAAAATTCGGTGCATTGCTATATGAATCCTAATAGGTATTTTTTTTTTTAAGATTTTATTTATTTATTTGACACAGAGAGAGATTACAAGTAGGCAGAGAGGCAGGCAGAGAGACAGGGAGAGGAGGAAACAGGCTCCCCGCTGAGCAGAGAGCCCGATGCAGGCCTGGATCCCAGGACCCTGAGATCATGACCTGAGCCGAAAGCAGAGGCTTTAACCCACTGAGCCACCCAGGCGCCCCCTAATAGGTATTATATACATTATATACGTTGTGACAAAGTAATCACACTGAGGATTTTTATCCCTCATTTCACTATATTTGTATTCAAAATAATTTGGATCCTCAGTTCTCTACTACTATGTCTTCCTCCACCTATTTGCCCATTTTTCAGAGCTTTTCTGTCACAAAACCAGAGGGACTGCCATGAGAAGAACAGCTGTGGCTATCTGTGTATGGGGGTGGAGAGACAAAGTCCCCGAATCCTGAAATTGGGAACAGAGTACTATCATATTGATTCTTGCCGAACGCTGAGTGAATTTAAGCTGGGACCTCACTGTGTAATAGAAATACTCAGAATGGATTTGTATTTTCAAGCAGTAGTCTATAAACATACTATCTAGAGATCAAAATAACTGCCTTACGTTCCAAACTATCTCTTTCATGCTTCAGGGGATACCCTTTAATTCTCCTTAAAAATTTGTGAGTTTCTCGTGAGATTTTAAGCTTTAATTTTATTTCCTAAATGTCCATATTAATGACAGATGAGTGTAAACATCATTACTCTTTTTATTCTGAGTTTCATTGATTGCCTGAGTTTCTTGAAGTTCTTTTTACTTTTTAATAACACAGTCACCCAAACTAACACAGTTGTTTAACCTCAGCAACTAAATAAAATCCTAATGTTTTGGGCAGCTTGATACTGAAACAGTATTATGAGAGTTTCATTTAAGAACAGAGATCAGTAAATCGCATTCTACTTCTAGTTTCTATCATACTCAGTAGCAACACTGATAATTTTTCATAGCCTTATCCCCACAGTTTCTCTATTCCTTGATCATCAGCCCTCTTCCAGAGACATTAACTCTTTCTCTGGACTCCCCATATGTAGTATAAATAAACTTTTTATCCCCTTCTTCTTACAGAACATTCTTCCTCCTGATATTTGGAGCCTGACTCTCCCTTAAGGCCACTGTTTTCCCAGCAGCTCACCACATTGGAAGTCATGCCTCATATACCACAGGGGGCATTGATATGCTCCATCTCCTCATTGCCATTGCTAGGCCAGTCCATCCTACCCTTGTAAAACATAATGGAATCCCTTGTGTAATTACCGTCTACCTTTCTCTTCATCATCGTTTATCAGCTCCCTGGTCACTCCCTCACTTTTTAAAATGAATTTAGCACCCCACTCAGTCTTCATTACTCAAGTCCTACAAGACCATGGTGAGACTAAAGCAGTCATGTGCATCACAGTTCCAGCACCTGAAATGACTGTGGGACCTTAATATCTAAGACTATTCCATATTAAAAATCCTAAATTCTAGCGTTCTCCTTTCATCTTTCTGTTTATTCATTTCTCCCTCTTCCTTATTTTTTCTATATTTAATCTGTGACCTCATAAAGACCCTGTCCCTTGACTACTATTTTATCATCAGCAACCTCTACCTAGATTAACTTCCTTCCTTGTCTAGCCACACTACTTGGTTCATTTTTTTTTTTTAAGATTTTATTTATTTATTTGACACAGAGAGAGAGATTACAAGTAGGCAGAGAGGCAGGCAGAGAGACAGGGAGAGGAGGAAGCAGGCTCCCTGCTGAGCAGAGAGCCCGATGCGGGCCTCGATCCTAGGACGCTGAGATCATGACCTGAGCCGAAAGCAGAGGCTTTAACCCACTGAGCCACCCAGGCGCCTTATTTGGTTCATTATTTACTCACACCAGTATCTAAAATTTACTTGCTTTTTGTCTTTCTCTGCTTTTGCTCTCTGCTCTAGTTCAGTTTAGTCATTTGGTTTTTCAACTCATATATCTAAAGATAATTACGTTCTAGTACTGAAAATCACAAAACCGGATTATCGTCTTGAGGATATATCATGCTCCATAATAGAACTCACCATTCTTTTCCTTTTCCACCCACAGCTACTATTCTAATTTTTATCACTGTTTAAGCCGCCTATCCCCTCTTTGACCTTGTGTTTTCAGCAGCTGGTTTTGTGTTTTCAGAGGAAATAGACTCTCAGAAGTGAATTTGTAACAGTGACCACCAGGCCAACTTAACTTCATCACCAGATATCCTTCTCTCCTGTCTTAGGTAAAGAGGTATGCTTTTTTCTGTCCACAACTGATCCTATATGTATGCTAAATCCCATCCATTCTGTCTCCCTGGGGCCCTTGCTTCATCATTTAACCTTTTCTTTTATCTTCAGTATACTTTTTCTCACCTCCCTGCACCAGCTTTATCTCCCCTACTCAACAACAAAAAAACAAAAAGAAAATGGCTCCACTTGGATTATCCTCCGATTTTTGCTCTTTCCTCTCCCTTACTGTCAAATTTGTGGAAATAGCTACCTCCCACTTCCCACGTCTATTAACTCTTCCACCTGCAGTGTTCTGGCTTCCATCCCTTACCTGCCGCTAAGGGCTCTCTAACTGACAAACCCAGTGTATCTTCTTAGACTTCTTAAATGCACTTGGTTCTTTAGACCATTGCCCAGTCTTGAACTTTCCTTCTTTGGTTTTTCTAACATCAGATTCTACTCTTCTTCTCCCATTTCTTAGAGCATTTTAAATTTTCTACACTTGTTCCTCTGGGATCTCACTCTAATTCCTTTTTTCTATGATTCTTTTAGTCATTTTCTTCTGTTTGGCATATGAATATGTTCAATTTCATCTTAAGAAAAGCAAAAAATAAAACAAAAAACTAAACATTAACTGTTGCTTTCTAGGGTTTTGTCCTTTATCTTGTTCTCTTTTTATTTTGTTCTTTTGGGTAGTCTTATAGCCCCAACTACCATCTGTAGGATAATGAATTCCAAATCTATCCTTAGCCCACACTCCTTACCTGAGCTCCAGATTGACTATGACTCTGAATATGCAGGGTTTAAAACCAACCTTGCCTAACAAAACTTACTCTCTTTATTTCCTGTTTTTTTGAATGAAGGCAGTATTGTCACCCAAGTTAAAACTAGAACAATTCTGAAATTCCTTTTTTTTTTTAACATCCCACACATAGTCAACAGGTTTTTTGTTTCTGTCTCCTAAACAGCTGCTCTTTGGCGCCTACTTTCCTCCTCATTGTTATGCTTTAGCAGCCATTGTCTCTTGACAGTAGCCTCTTAATTGATGTCTTTATCTCCAAGTTGTCCCCTTCTGGTTCATTTTTAAAATTAAATTAATTAATTAAAAATTTTTAAATTGAAGTATAGTAGACACAATATTACATTAGTTTCATTTATATAACATAGTGATTCAACAAGTCTATACATTATGCCATGCTTATCACAAGTATAGCTACCATCTGTCACCATACAACACTATTATAGTATCATTGACTTTTCCCTATGCTGTATCTTTTATCCCCATGACTTATTCATTCTGTAACTGGAAACTCGTAACTCCCATTCCTCTTTACCCATTTTGCCCATCCCCTCACCCTCCTCCCCTCTGGCAACCATCACTTTGTTCTCTGTATTTATGGGTCTATTTCTGCTTTTTGTTTGTTTATTCATTTGTTTTGTTTTTAGATTCCGTGTATACCATATATGGTATTTAGCTTTCTCTGTCTTATTTCACTTAGTATAATATCCTCTAGGTTTATCCATGTTGTTGAAAATGACAAGATCTCATCCTTTTTTATGGCTGAGTAATATCCATTGTATATAAACAAAATACATATGTATGTCACATATTTTTATTATTGAAGTATAGTTGACACACAATATTACATTAATTTTTAGTATACAACATAGTGATTGGACAAGTCTATACATTATACCACATCTTTTTTAACCATTTGTCTATTGATGGACACTTGGATTTCCTCCATATCTCGACTATTATATTAATGTTGCAATAAACATAGGGGTGCATATATCTTTTTGAATTAATGTTTTTGTTTTCCTTGGGTAAATACCCAGTAGTAGAATTAGTGGATCATATGGTATTTCTATTTTTAATTTTTTGCAGAACCTCCATACTGTGTTCTACAAGTGGTACTTTTCATTTCCACCAGTAGTGCACAAGGGCTCCCTTTTCTCCATATTCTCACCAACACTTGCTCTTTCTTGTTTTATTGATTCTTGACGGGTGTAGGGAGTTAATCGCAGTAATTCATTCTTTATACTGTCACCAAACTCGTACGAAAATGCAGGTCTGATTCCCTGTTTTCATTTCCTCCATCTGGTAAAATCTGAGTTCTTTACATGGCGTATATGAACTGTTTTCTTTATTTATAAGCTTCATTTTTTTTAACCACTCTCCAGCATGCACATTATGCTAAAACCATACTGAACTGCTCACTGTATCCTGGGTCTAGCATGTGGCATCATGCCTGCATGCCTTTTCACGTGCCGTTCCTTCCTGGAATGCCACTTCTTTTTCCCAGTAAAGTTTCTACTCAAGCTTTCTGTGTGATGCTGTCCCTAATTCTCTGTTTCATGGCACTTTATGGTAATTGTCTGTCTCTCTCTCCACCAGACTAAACATTGTTTGAGGGCTAACACTGAATTTCTCCATTCATTAGTACTTAATAAGATTGCTGAGTGAATAAATGAATAGCAATGAACACAATATCTTCAGGTAACAGTGAACCGTGATTCCTGGATAGTTTGGGTGATGATCAAATACTAACTTTGGGAAAGACCTCAGAGACAATGTGGTCCGCCTCTTCATTTATCCGATACAGAAATTGAGGACCAGTAACAACCAACGCACCTGTTCCTCAGGCATAGCATATTCATGGATGCCTTCATACCTTGTTTTTGTTCTTCCCTCTGCCTAGAATGGACTGTTCTACCTGGCCATGTACTACTTGTCATGGATCTTGTTTTTTTTCAGGGTTGTCCTTGGACTACCAGCATCAGAATTAACAGGAATGCTTATTTAAAATGCAGATTCCTGACCTCCATCACAGAATTTCTCAACCCATCTCTGTAAGGGATTCCAAGAAATCTATTTTAATTGAAGTTTCACCCTACTAACCTAAGAAATTTGTCTCTACTTCTCTCCATACTTCCTCTGTATAACGAGCACACAAAGAATGTGTGTGTATGTGTGAGAGAGAGAGAGAGAGAGTGGAGAAGAGCAGAGAAGAGAGAGCAGTTCAGTTAAGATGAGAAAGGAATTGTTTTAGTATACTGCCAAATCACAAACTTTCAATAAATCTTTTATGTTGTCATCTTTGTTACTTAAAAAATAAAAGCAAACTGACCCCAAATTATATAGTAATCAGAACAAAAACTAATTGAAGTTCAGATTTGCTGTTGCTCATTCCCTAGCAAGACCTCTCTCCTAAAAAATACTCTTGAAGTTCAGTTTTTCAGTGAGATTGTTGCATGTGTCTATGGAGAGACGGAGAGGGTGATGATTTTCAAAGGCATTCTTTTACATTTAGTGGTTGAAGATGAGAACATTTTAAGGCTTCAGAAGAGGACAGCGCACAGCCAATTGCTGACATATCTCTATGAGATTGGAAGTACCCTAATGGGTAGTTGATCTCCCCTAACTTAAAGATATAATGGCACTATACAGAAGGTGTCAACAGAGGCTGCTGATTACTATAGAAAAGTAAATGTTAGGTTAGCTAACTGGAAGGGGGAATAAATAAATAAATACTGTGACTGGTAACTGAAACTTTTCCAGGCCAAAACTAATTTTAACTACTTTTAATTCTAGTAGGCCCCACCTTTGGAAGTTCTGATTTAGCATGCATAGATTCGGACCAATACATCTAATATTTCTATAAAGAATTTTTGAAATTTTTATATATACCTGTGGTAGAGATCTACACTTTAAAGGGAAAGAACTCAATCAAGTACTTATTTAAGAATTTACATTTAAGTGGGTTTGTCCTCTATCTAGGCAAGAGTTCTAACTCCTTTACTTGCTCAGTAACGTACCAATTTTATTGTCTATCTGGGTTTAAGAAAAAGTAATGATTACTTATCATGTGCTTAATGCTGTGGGTTTGGTTCTTTGTATCTGTGGTGTACACATAAAGCCTCTAGCTTATATAGATCTGTTATCGACAAGTGATATATAACACCAGCACACCAGATTCTTATGAGACGGTAGAATCCAGAATTGTCCTTTCTTCACCTCTTTTCAGAAGTTTCCCTTAAAGAAGTTGACCAACAGGGCGCCTGGGTGGCTCAGTGGGTTAATGCCTCTGCTTTCGGCTCAGGTCATGATCTCAGGGTCCTGGGATCGAGGCCCGCATCAGGCTCTCTGCTCAGCGGGGAGCCTGCC
>LNAC01000020.1:5551779-5562185 GCA_002007465.1 Ailurus styani | reverse complement strand
AAAAAAAAAAAAAAAAGAAGTTGACCAACAGATCATTTTAAGACTCTGTAGTCCATCCATTTCTTCCAGTGCATCAAGCTGAACCACTTGGAATTTAGGTGCCCAGACTACACTGCCTTAATTCCTTGAAGAATTATTTTCACTCAGTCATGCCCAGTCATGTGAATGATTTATTTTAGGACTCAGTAATAGAAAATGTTTCCTTTTTGCTGTTGTCTCCTTTTTGATATTTTATAAATATGTAATGAATGTATAAATTACTTCTCTTCACTTGCTTTTGTTTCTTAAAAGCTGAGAGGTGAACATTAAATTTAGTTAACATTGAATCTGGCTTTTATGATCTGTATGTTTTGATATTTACATGTTCCTGACTTTCTACTTATATTTTATTTGTACTTTAAGTACAATTCTTTAAAATTCTTTGTGAAGTAAGTGTATCTACAGTAAGTTAAATGTCTGGCACTTCAGTTCATCGTTAGATACAAATTACTGCAGCATTAAACAAAATTTGGTAATTGGATTGTAGAGTGAGATGGGAAGTAAAATGAAATCCTGTATTTGAAATGGCTTAGAATGAACTTTTTTATATGGAGTTAAGCTCTGATGCCTCTGTCTGATTATTCACTTTTTACCTGAATTATTACATTAGCTGATGACTTAATTTTCAGCTTTCTTGGGAGCTTTAAAAAATACTTTTCACATAGTTATAGTCTGAGACTATTTGGGCATGTCCTACCACTTGGAATTATTAGTGGTATTATTAATAATTCGAATTATTTTCAGGCCTAATGATTTCAGTTGTCAAGACATAATATACATGAAACCTAGTTTTGATGGAACCTGTCATCAAACAACATTGAAAAAATTAGTCCCTTACAAACAAAGCATTTCATATAGTTTAGAGAAGGAAGAGGTGACTATAGGCTATATTGATTGGAGGTTTCTTACAGAGTTGTGTTAGGGCTTGAAGTGAGACTTGGATTTAGATCAGTGACTCAGCCAGGGGCGATTTTGCCCTTCAAGAATTATTTGGTTATTTGGACTTATATTTGGTTATCACAACTTGGGGTCGGGGGTGCTCCTGGCATTTAGTGGATAAGGCCAGACATACTGCTAAACATCCTGTAATGCACAAGGCAGCTCCCCACAAGAAAGAGTTATTCAGCCCCAAATGTCATTAGTGCTCAGTTGAGAAACCATGATTAGATGGTCAAAGAGCCTAAGGAAACTTTAGACATTGACATAATATTCTTATAATCCATATCCAGATTTCCCAATATAATTATGATGGAGTTTGTTTTTGATCCCAGAAAGGTCTTGCATGTATTTAGTTTTCTCTCTAGTCTCCATCTACAATATACAATAGTCTTTTTTTGGTCTTTCATGACATTGTCATTTATTCACAGTCTAGGCCAGTGGTTGGTAAAATATGGCCCATGGGCTGACCAACTGTTTCAATAAATAAAGTTTTTTTTGAAAAATAGCTATACTCATAACTCACATACTGCCTACTGCTGCTTTTGCACTACAGTGGCAGAGTTGTGTAGTTGCAACAGAAACTGTGTGGCCCACAAGCCTAAACTGTTTACTATCTGACCTTTAGAAGTTTGTTGATCCCTAATCTATGCAGTTGGTTATGTATGACCCTCTTTTTGAGTTTGATGATCATTTCTTTAATTATATTAAGGTATAAACGTTTTTTGTTTTGTTTTTTGGCAACAACGCTACATTGGTATTGTTATATCCTTCTCAGTATACTACATCAGGAGGCACATGATGTCAGTTTGTACTCTTCTTTGTGATGTTAAGTCGTAAGGGTGTTTTGTAATACAGGATGACTTTATGAAAGAAATGATGTTTTAATCTAATCCTCAAGGATAGGGTAGTATTTGAATAGGTGGAGAGATTTTTCTAGTAGACATTGTCTATAGCATTCCTCTGTTCCTGCTTCTATTAATCCCAAATTAGTATTTTCATCCATTCACATGGCTGGAATGATTGATAGCTTAACAATTTACTGATCTGTTGGTAGCAGTCAGAACATTATAGGTTTTCTCCATACAGTCTCTACCTTTTATTTATTTGTCTAATTTTGCAGTGGTAATTGTCTTTTATCTTACACCGTGGCCAAGAATTGTGTAAGCAATTTTTTTTGGATTTGTATAGAGTACTCTAAAGATTTCTATCTTTTCTCAGAGCGTAATAAAATTTTACCTGTCTGAAAACCAAAACCCCAAAAGTATTGCATTCCAGGAGCAAATCTTGGGAATGTATATACATTCACTTACTTAAAAAAAAAAAAAGTTTATTTAGATACCATCATTTATGTCATTGTGGAAACATTAGTTGTGGAAATAAATGGATTTTAAAAAGTGCATGTTATAGTTATATATGTAATATATGTAATTATGTTGGCAATATTAGCAGATGGTTCAAAATTACTTCCATATGGAAGCTTTGTATTGTTAATACAAAAAGTACAGCTTCCAGCTGGATGTCAAAATAAAGATGAACATGTTTATGGAATTACAGTATAATTGAATGTCATTCATAATGGAATTAGATGTGCTGTTGAGGAAAGGATAAATGTCATAAGTATTCAAGGACATCTTATTCCACAAATGAAGAATTCCATCAAAGAAATTATCTTTTAAAAATGTCACAAGCAGAGATCTAAGAGTTAATGAGTTATCTAAAGGTAAAAATGAGGCCTTTTAATTTAGAAGTGAAACCTTTTTTCCCCATATTTAAATTTCTTTAATTTGTAAAAGATGGAGCTGACTTGATGAATAATCGATAATGCCATTTTGTTAAGAGGAGATTCTTTCTACTCACAAATGGTCTTATTTCTAGCAACTTCAAAGCAATCATGTATTAAAAAATATCTAGAAAGAAGTATCTAGAAGAAATGAACACAGCAGTCACACATACACATGCACAGCTCTTGGCACCTGGAGTTTCTGTCTTGGAGACTCACAAACAAGTGAAGTGAAGCCTTTTATTATGCTAGAAATCATTTTCTAATTTTTAAAGAGAAAAAACCTAGTCCAACATAATTGCTTTGTTATTGGATTTTGGTAGCATTTGGATTGTATTTAAGAACTTGAGAAACTATATTTTTCAACTTCAGATAAATCATCAAAGTCAAATTTCTTTCTTTTTTTTTTTTTTTTAAAGATTTTATTTATTTATTTCACAGAGGGAGAGAGATCACAAGGAGGCAGAGAGGCAGGCAGAGAGAGAGAGGGGGAAGCAGGCTCCCCGCTGAGCAGGGAGCCCGACGCGGGCCTCGATCCCAGGACCCTGAGATCATGACCTGAGCCGAAAGCAGAGGCATTAACCCACTGAGCCACTCAGGCGCCCCAAAGTCAAATTTCTGTTCTTAAAAGCAAAGGACTGGAACATAGTTATCGCTCCTTTTTTGAAGGATAGTTTCGCTGGATATAGAATTCTTGGTTAGCTATTTATTTTTTTCTCACATTTGAATGTCATCCTACTACCTCTGACCTTCATTATTCCTAATGGGAAGTCAGCTGTTAATCATGTATAATCAGTACGTTAAATAGTGATTTTATGAAACCAAACTTATTCAATATTTATTTAATATTTATGTAGTATCTATGGTGTGGCAGGTATAGTACTGTGAGGAAAGATAGACATGGTCAGTCTCACAGTTTGTGATCAAGAGAGAAACCATGATTTGTCCAAAAAAAAAAAAAGTCACATAATCATGTGTATAGTTAGAAACTGTTATGTGCCAGGAAGGGAGGTGAAAGGTATGTCTGATGGGAATGGGTGATAGATAACAGACATGTTTCTGAGAACTGATACTGGAGCTACAAGCTGAGGGTGACTGAAGGAATGAAATGGGAGAAGGGGGCTGAAGGAATAGTATGGAGCATTGGAAGGACTAAGGAAACAGTGTGAAGCCAGAGCCTGGAGAAGGAAAGGATGGTACAGAAATGAAGCTGAAGAAGTAAGCAGGGAATTGAAATGCTCATTCTAAGAAACCTTCATATGTTATAATTGGGATTTATCAAAAATAACTTGGGAATAGTTATATTACAAAGAGTTATTTTTAATACTAGATTTCTCTACTTTGTTATTCATAAAAAGTCTTCATAGATAAATCAAGATATTTAAAGTTAATGAACTATAGTTCTTAATTCAAGATTAATCAGAAATTAAAACAAAATAATCACATTGAGAAAATGATGTGTTTCATTTCATTGTTTCATTTCATTCAGAACAATGATTTGTTTTACTAAAATACTGTTGGTTTTGGGCACCTGGGTGGCTCAGTCGGTTGAGCGGCTGCCTTTGGCTCAGGTCACGATCCCAAGATCCTGGGATCAAACCCCACATCAGGCTCCCTGCTCAGTGGAGAGCCTGTTTCTCCCTCACCCTCTGCCACTCTGCCTACTTGTGCTCTCTCTCTCTCTCTTTCTGTCAAATAAATAAAATCTATAAAAAAAAACTGTAGGTTTTCATATTTTACTTTTATTATTCCCACATTTAATACCTGTTACCATTTTTTAATATATAATCAGTGACAATGATGTAAAAGTCATAAACTATTTTCATTCTCTTACTGTTTACTGAAAAATAAAGACAATAATCGTTTTGGGTATTGGAAGTTTATCAGGAATGAATGCTGCCTTATTTGCTGTAGAAGTGCCATACATACCTATGTAAAACCTTCCATTGTTTTTTGTGTTTTTTGAGGGAGGAAGCAGTAAATTAAAATTCATGCGTGATAGCACTCAAAAAGAAACTAACCAACAAATGAGTCATTTATTATAATTTAGTTGTTTATTTTCATTGCAGGTGGAGAACTGTGACACCAATTGGACATCCTCTACCTGGAACACGATTTATTCCTTTTAAAGTTCCTTTAAAGGGAGTATGTATATTATTTTCTCATCTATCTTATAAGAATTGGGACTAATGTGATCCATGTTTACTTAGTGTTATGCTTTTTTTTCATAAAAATGTGTGAAATTTCCAGCAACTGTTTGATATTATGGAAGTAGCAGTAAACGTTTTCACACATGTAATTATTCGTTCTAATATAAGGGAGTAGTTTTGGATTAATTTTTTAATAACAATTTTATTGGTATGTAATTCACCTATTCACATTCACCTTTTTAAAGTAAACAGTGGTTTTTAGAATATTCACGGAGTTGGCAGCTGTCACTACAAGTTTAGAACATTTTCATCACCCTCACTTCCTCCCAAAAACCCATGCACAGTAGCAGTCACTCCCCTTTCTCCCTCATTCCCACCCCCTGCCTCCTAGACAACCCTAATCTCCTTTCTGTCTTTATAGATTTGACTTTCTGGACATTTCGTATAGATGGAATGATGTAATATTTGTGACTGGCTTCTTTAGCATAATGTTTTAAAGGTTTACATAGGTTGTAGTGTGTATCATACTTCATTTCTTTCTATTGCCAAGTTGAATTAATTTTTTTAAGGGTTCAGCTTATTTAGTGAAAGCATTTAACAAGATTAAATACCTTTTTGAGAGAATATATTTTGAATCCTAATGTTATTTTTGCTTTTTATATTTTGGCCTATTTAAGAGTTATAATCCAAAAATAAAGATGGATAACTTTCAAGTAACCCCCCTCCCGAAAAAAATCAGCAGTCCTTTACTAATTTGTGAAATCCTTTGCATAGCATTTCCTAAAAAAAATTAAAAAATACTTGAAACCCATACCATGTTTTCCATGGCCTCAGATCCATGACAGCTTTAGTTTCTCCTACTTGCTCTGACATTGAGAATGTGTGAGTACACAGTTCAGAATCTTTTATACTGGCCTCCTAATTTACCTCAGATTTTTCTTTTTCATAGGTCTTTAAGTTACTTTTTTAATATATTGAGAAGTAATTTTAAGTTACTTTTTAAATATATTTAATATAATTAATACTTTCACATACCATAAAATTCACCTTTTTAAAGTATCTAATTTAGTGGTTTTTAATATATTCATAGAGTTGTGTAATCAATGACCCTAATTCCAGATAATTTTCATTCCCTCAAAAAGAAACCCTGTACCCATTGGTAGTCACTCTCCATTTCCCCTCCCCTGGCAACCACTAATCTATTTTCTGTGTAGATTTGCCTATTCTGGACATTTCATATAATGCAATCATAAAGTCTGTGGTCTTTTGTGACTAGCTAGTTTCACTTAGCATATTTTCAAGATTCATTCATGTTGTAGCATACAGTTCATTTCTTTTTATTCCCAAATTGAATTAATTTTTTAAACTTATTTATATTTGGCTTTATATTTTGTTAACTGATTTTTTTCTTATTAATCATATAATACAAAAATTAAATCTGTTGTACCATCAGCACACACCACTGAGAGCAATAACAAATACAGCATTCTAGAAGAGTGCTGGTAAGTTAATATACGTTGACCAAAACTATAGATTTATCTCTAGACGGTCCATATATAACACTTGATAGCATTTTTTAAATTCTATACTCTGTTTAATATAAATATGGCAACTTAGAACCTTCATATCTGGGAGAAAAATGAACATTTAGTCAAATGAGTCAGACTGATATCATGAGCTGGATAAAAGTAAAAATTTCTAGGTTAAAATCTTGACTGCCATCTAGCCTGTGATATTGGATAAGTAATTTAACTTTTCAACACCTCAGTTCAAATGAGAACTCTACTACAAAACTATTTTTCACTCATGGTTAATAACTATTTCAAACTGAATTTGGTGCAAGAAAATTCCAATGGATCCAAGCAGGATAGTCCCTTTTTGAAGTGTTCTGAGTCCTTGGTGACAAGGACATATGTAAAATCACTGAAGCAAATGATGTAAATATGTTTAGGCTCTTTACACAGCCCTAATTCATTATGAGCTTTGCCAGTGTTCTTAAAGCTATGACAGTTTTCACTGATTCTTTTTGTCTTACGTTTTTTTCTCTTCCTTGTTTTATGTTAAGTACATTTTATCTGTATTTCATAATCTTACTGTTCATTTTTCATTATAGGCAGTTAATCAGAGACTTACTCCAACCCAGAAGTTTACACCAAAAGATTTGATTAGTGCAATAAAAGCACTAAATGTGGAGCTTGGATTAATTATCGATCTAACATACACCACAAGATATTATGAAGTTAAGGTAAAGTTACAAATGTATTTTGTTGTCATAGATATGTCTTGAAATAGAAAAGATTTTTTAATACTGCATTTAGAAAGTAACTCTCGTGGTTATTTTAATATAAATTTCAGAATTTCCCATGTGTAATTTATTAGAAATTTTCTTAATCCTTCACATAGTCATATAATACCTTTTTTTCTAAAATCATGGATTGTGCAGAGAGGAAAAAAATGGAATATTTTTCTTCTGAGAGAACAAATATATAGGATAAATGAGTGTACATAGAAATAAAAAAGGAAGAGCACAAAAGAAACCAAGGAAACAGAGGGAAAGAGTAGCATGATGGAAAAGAAAGCAACAGAAAAAAGATAAAAGAAAAAATATGAGATGCATATTACTGTACAACGTTTTTTGAACTTTTTTTTTTGCAGCAAAATCATTTCAATTAAATCTTGTTCTGAAGCCCATTAAAGCAGATAAACAGGGAATTGTGCTGGCTGAAGCAGGAGATTAGGATCCACTAGGCCTCATCATCCTCTAGTTCTCTCCTCCCTGTCCCGAGTCTTAGCGACAAGACTTAGCTAAGGGCTGTGGAGAGCAAGAGAATTTTAAAACTTTCTTCTAGAGGAAAATAACTCTTGAACCTTGCTTTTCAGTTGGATTGGTGCCATCAAAGATGTCATCTGTCATTCCTGCCCTGATTAGGTGACATTTAGTCTTGGATATCTTGCTGCCCTGTCAGATTTCAACACACATATTTAACTAAACACACCATTATTTCTTTACGTCCACACCACTCCTTCCCAAAAATACAAATATGCAATCTCTTCAGCTTCCCCGTTTCACCTAAAAGCACCACTACTGAGCCTGTTGGGTTCAAATCACTTGAACCCTCTGTCTTCTGGGTACCCTACTTCAGGTCAAGGACTAAACCCTGTAGATTTTTTCCTTCTAAAATGTGTCTCATTTTCTCTAGATCTTTTATTTTATTATTCAGCAGCTAGCCTTGTTTATACTTCTTTGACTAGTTGTGTCTAAATATAATTATCATGCCCATTCCAGGTCCTTCCTAAAAAAGAAAACTCCATTCTCTCTGCCCTCCCCAATGTTTGAATGCATCACATCTAAACTCCTCTCTGTTTTTCAAGGCCCAATTTAATCTGACCCCCTTCTCATCAGGCTCTTTGTTTCTCACAGCAAACCATCTCTTCACTGTCTCATGAACATTCTTGATTCTGTGCGTTAAGTCATTCCAGAAACTTAGAATTTTTTTCTCTACCTCCCTGTCCAAAACTCTCCCTATTTTTCAAGGCCTAACATTTACTGTTACACATATTTTTTTGGCATATAACTGTTCAAAGGTCATTATCCTTATTTTTCCAAAACTATTACCTGCTTCTAGGATCTGACAGATGCATTTATACTCATCACCAACCTTGATATTCTTTAAATGAATATTGTTAGTTGATTAATTGATTTTACTTAAATGATTAAATTAGCCCTTCCCTTTTTAGGGTCTCCACTTTAGACTCCCTTGCGAACTTACGAATGAGTCAGGGAAACATTGAAACAGGCTTACTACATAGCCTAAGCTGATATCTAGAATCGTAACACCAAGTATGGAGTTAACACTTTATTTTTTTTAAAGATTTTTTTATTTACTCATTTGAGAGAGAGAGCGCGCACAAGCAGGGGGAGAGGGAGAGGGAGAAGCAGACTCCCCACTGAGCTGGGAGCCCGATGTGGGGCTCTGTCCCAGGACCTGGAGATCATGACTTGAACCAAAGGCAGATGGCTAACCATCTGAGCCACCTAGGCGCCCCGGGAGTTAACACTTTAAGCTTGTGTATTAGGTTGACCCTGTGCCTCTTTAATCACTTGAATCCTTATCATTGGCTGCTAAGAATTGGGCTTATTTTATAGCTTCTTTTCATGTAGGCTACAAAAGAGTTCCATACAAATAGGGGCACCTGGATGGCTCAGTCCATTGAGCATCTGACTCTTGATTTCAGCTCAGATCACGATCTCAAGGTCATGAGCTTGAGCCCCATGTCAGGCTCCATGCTTAGCTGGGAGTTTGCTTGAGATTCTCTTTCTCCCTCTGCCCCTGCCCTCACTTGCACACAATGCTCACTCTCTTTCTTTCTCAGAATAAATGAAATCTTTAATAAAAAACAGAAGTGTTCTCGGGCGCCTGGGTGGCTCAGTGGGTTAAAGCCTCTGCTTTCGGCTCAGGTCATGATCTCAGGGTCCTGGGATCGAGGCCCGCATCGGGCTCTCTGCTCAGCGGGGAGCTTGCTTCCTCCCCTCTCTCTGCCTGCCTCTCTGCCTACTTGTGATTTCTCTCTCTGTGTGTCAAATAAATAAATAAAATCTTTTAAAAAAAAAAGAAGTGTTCTGTATAAATTGATCTAAAGTGTGCCTTCAGTATAACCATTGTACCTGATTTAAAAAATACTGAATGGTAAGTTTCATTAGGTTGAAGAATATGTTTTTTAATGACTTATAATTGTTACATTCTATTTTCCTTTGTTTCTAGGATTTACCTAAAAGTATTCATTATAAAAAACTTTATACTGTTGGACTTGAAGTCCCTGACAATGCTACTATTCTGCAGTTCAAAAAGTGGGTCAGAAAGTTCCTGTGGGAAAATGCAGAAAATGGTAATTAATAACCCTTAATGTAATCAAAATGTTTCTATTTAATTGACAAATATTATTTTAATAGAAATTATTGTAGACCACTTAAAGATGACATAATATACATATTTCGTTTAAATACTTCTAGTTAAAAGGACATTATCAAAGATTTTCTTTAGATTACAATGTATGCATTCCCCTCACTTAAAGAAAACTTCGTTTGGAGAAAGTAAAGCATACAGAAAAGGTACATTGAGGTACATGAGGTACATTCTTTGCTATACAAATGGATTCCCTATAGCATTCCTTAAATTCTGACAGCCCAGGACAGATAAAAACATAACTCAGTATTTTAAAATTGACTTAGAAATAACTTGTTGAAAGAATATGTAGCATAGGGGCGCCTGGGTGGCTCAGTCATTAAGTGTCTGCCTTCGGCTCAGGTCAAGATCGCACGGTCCTGGGATCAAGTCCCACATCAGACTCCTTGCCCTGCAGGAAGCCTGCTTCTCCCTCTCCTATTCCCCCTGCTTCTCTTCCCTCTCTCACTGTGTCCCTCTCTGTCAAATAAATAATCTTTTTTTTTTTTTTTTTTTTTTTTTTTTTTTAAAAAAACAAAAAGAGGGAGGGAGGCA
>LNAC01000020.1:5364413-5551756 GCA_002007465.1 Ailurus styani | reverse complement strand
CTGAGCAGGGAGCCTGATGCGGGCCTCGATCCCAGGACCCTGAGATCATGACCTGAGCTGAAGGCAGAGGCTTTAACCCACTGAGCCACCCAGGCACCTTGTCAAATAAATAATCTTAAAAAAAATATATGTAGCATAAAGGAAGGTACACATCTTAGTCTTTTTGGTGTACAATTTGGCTTCATACAGAAAAAAAAGATAATACTTAAAGTCTTATGTAAACCTTTTTTTTTTTTAGATTTTATTTATTTATTTGACACAGAGAGAGATCAAAAGCAGGCAGAGAAGCAGGTAGAGAGAGAGGGGGAAGCAGGCTCCCTGCCAAGCAGAGAGCCCTGCGCGGGGCTTGATCTCAGGACCCTGAGATCGTGACCTGAGCTGAAGGCAGAGGCTTTAACCCACTGAGCCACCCAGGCACCCTTATGTAAGCCTTTTAACTCTATGAATGTATTTTGGGGAATGTCTTCCCTAAATAAATTTAATAATAAATAATAGAATTATAAATAACAATAATAAATTTATTCTGTAAATAAACAAGTATATATAAACATGTGAACAAGAATATTCACTGATATGTTTATAATATTAAATCTTGGAAGGTCCCTAAAGGATCATTAAACATGAAATTGATTAAATTATAGCTTTTACATACACATGGAATAATAGGCAGTTATTAAAAACCAAATAAAAGTATTCAGGAATTTGGCAAAATGCTTGTGCGATATTTTTAAATAACAATGTCACTACATAATTATATTTATAAATAATAAATACAAACAAACATATCCAGAAAGGTAAACATCACAGTGTTAATAGTGGCATCTGATAGTGATTTTTGTCTTCATATTTGTACTTCCTATGTTTTAGGTGTTTTTTTTATAATGGACATGTGTTTCATAGTTTTAAAAGGTTGCTTTATTTTATTTATTTATTTATTTTTAAATTTTATTTTTATTCTTTGCCCAAGGGGTACAGGTCTGTGAATCATCAGGCTTACATCTTTCACAGCATTCACCAAAGCACAAACCCTCCCCAATGTCCATAACCCATCCACCCTATCCCTACCCTCCCACCCCCCAGTAACCCTCAGTTTGTTTTGTGAGATTAGGAGTCTCTTATGGTTTGTCTCAAAAGGTTGCTTTAAAAAACAAAGTGTTATCCAAGTGTTCTTACGGCTTAGTGGTCAAGGACTTACCTTTACCTCTGGTGGAGGCTTCCCCTTAGACTGGAAGACTTCAGAGGTGATCCAACTACATGAGCATCTTTACTCTAGTGATTTCCTATTTGTCTGGGTCATAAGAACTACTAAACTTCAAAATTTATAAACTAGAGTGTACCTAGGATTAGTCCCCGTGGCTAATAAATGCTGCTTATGAATAGCATGTCTATAGGATAGATTTCTCTGACGACACCTACATTCTTCAGATTTCTCATTCTCTTACTCTCACTAGATCTGATTCTCTCTGGATGGCTTCCTTTCTTCCCCTGTTAGTCTTTCTGTGTTTTTTTGTTTTGTTTTTGTTTATGTCCGTTACTGTGCCTGCCCCACTGGCTAATAAAATCAACTCTGTTTTCCCAACGCTTTTAGTTTTCTTAACTTCTCTCTTCTCATTGTCCTCTTCCTGTATCTGAGCTAAGTAATTACAATAAATATCAATTTTCCTTTACTTTCTTGCGTCAGTCTCCTGAATTAATCAATTTTTTTACACCCAGAAATGTAAAAAGGACAAGAAACCCATTTTGGTAAATGAACAGAAAGAAAAGGATGAGGTTGGTACTGCCTACCTCGTTTCCTGGACTTAGGGAAGAATTTCAGGAGACAAGGCCTACTTCTTCTTGGGAAGTGGCTTATTTCCGATGCATTGCTAATGGCTCCTCTTTAACCAACTGTTTAGTAAGAGTGTGAGAAGTAGAATTGGTTTCAGGGTTTCAGGCTGATAGTAATGGTTACAATGTCAGCTCTACACAGCAACCTTACACTGAACCTACAGGTTCTAGTTTTAATGTGTCTGTCCCAGTAAATCAAAACAGCTTCATAAGCTTATTTTCCCCAAAGACTAGGAAGAGGGGAGAGGGGCTAATTGCTGTTAAACTATCTTAGGAAGACAGATTTAATGAATCAAAACATTGTTCCTACTAAATACTCCTGAACAGAGTAAAGTTACATTTTAGTCTGTGATACCAAAAGTTTGTGTTGTGTTGGGTACTAGAACATTGATATGATCTTAAGTTCTTGATTTTAAAAACCAGGTGGAGAAAAAAAATCTGAAAGATAACTTCCTATATAGACTGAAAAGATACATTAAGTAACAAAAATTCAATTGAGTAAAGATCAGATTGGTTTTATTCACTGATTCATGAAATGGGCAGCATCCCATCTAGCAAATAAAAAGGAGCTCCTTCTAGAAAAGGAAAGGTTTTTAAAGGCAGAAAGGAAATTATTAGTAAAGAACACATTGTTTTAGGTACGGCCACCCTCCTATGGGAAACGAAAAGGGTCTATCAGATTATCTCCTTGTGCTGCCCAGGGGAGTCCAAGTTGGCTGGTTAAAAGTCACATTTCTGGGAGAAGCTGAAGCTACACTTGGGTTAGGTATTAAGTCTTGGTGGGATTTAGCTGAGTGATTCTAGTTTGGGCCTGCTCTCTCCTTTTTAACAATATACATCCCTTTTTTTATCTGTATTCCAAAAGTTAGTCACCAGTAGATCGTTAGGAAATATTTTCTAAATTCCAATGCGAAAATACTCATCCTTAGTTTAATCCAACAGTCCTCCTTCCCTTCTGTTGCATGTTAGAGAAAACACCTCCACAATGTTGGCTGGATGCCACCATGGGTTGATGGTTAAGACTTTCAGCTAGGTTCTTACTGCTGCTTGGCAGTCCTCTCCCTGTCCCCAGACAACTCACTCATCTGCTTCTGAATCTTGGCTACAACACACTCCTTCCTCAGCTCAGGTAGCATAGCTCCCCACTTCTCAAAGAAAACAGGTCTCTTTTTTACTCTCACCTGTATCCATACTCACATATTCTTCCTTTCTTCTGCTTTCCTAAGAAAAGCAGACTAGACCTCTACCTCTCCTCCAATCCTTCCTTCTTCAGGACATTTTCTTCATTTATTCTTAGCCCTGTAAGACCAGCATATAAACAAGCATGGGCCTCTCCTTTGTCTTAAAATAATCCTCTCTTCTCCATCTTGCAACCTCAATTCTTTCTTTCATTCTTTTTCCTTCCTCTGCTGATTACACTTTGAGGAGAGTTGTCCCCACTCACTGTGTACATTCCATTACTGTTCACTAAAGAGATTCTTATTGATCACCCATAATCTGATTTCTACAGCTAATTATAGTTCAATTAGAAGATTGTAGAAATTCAAGAATAGTTTTCCATCCCTATCTTGCTTGAGTCTCTGTAAGCTTAATCTCTGCTATTCATTCCTTCCTTAAAATTTTCCTTTTGGTTTCTGTGATTTGTTTTCCTCATTTTTTCCCTACCTGTCTAAGTGTTTTTCAGTTTTCTAGCTAACAATTTTTTTTCAAGTTTCCTTTGCCAATAATCTCCCTTCTCCACTTCCTCTCTGCCTTTTGTCCTACTCATATCCTTCATGCCTACTATTCTTAAGAATCTGTCCTGCTTTCAACAACTGCAAAACTGGGGAGATCCTGGATGTCAGATCTCATTGTCCTCCCAGTCCTTCCACTCTTTCCCTAATCCCCTCAATAAAATGATTAAAAAAAATAAAGAAGAAGAAGTCTTTTCACTTCACTTTGTCTCATCTTTTCCTATTTTCAACTTTGGCCCCCTAAATCTGTATCTCTAGCACAAACCTTTCTCCTGAGCTCCATGTCAATGTTCACATGTACATGCTATCCACCAAAGGGTTCATCTGGCACCAATAAACTGAACACATCAAAAACTGAATTCTTAGTCTTCCTTCTCCTGCCCCTACCTCCCCAGATCTACTCTCACCCTCTCTGATCTAGGTTATTTTGATGGCCTCCTGCATAGATTTCTTGCCTCTCCTTCCACCAGTTATTCCTCCAGACTACCACAAATTTATCTTTCTAAAATGTACATCTAGGGCGCCTGGGTGGCTCAGTTGGTTAAATGACTGCCTTCAGCTCAGGTCATGATCTCAAGGTTCTGGGATTGAGCCCCGCATCGGGCTCCCTGCTCATTGAGCAGCCTGCTTCTGCCTTTCCCTCTGCGGTTCCCCCTCATTGTGCTCTCTCTCTCTCAAATGAATAAATAAAAAGAAATAAAATAAAATGCACGTCTAATTATGTCATTTTCTTAAAATCCTTCAATGGTATCCCATCTAATAAGCACCAGATTCCTTAACACGGTGCTTCATGACCTGATTCTTGGCTTCCTTCCTAAAAACCTCTTTTTTATTTAAGTTTACTTTTTTTTAGTATCCGCTGCACCCAACATGAGGTTCAAAGTCATGAGCCTGAAATCAAGAGTTACATACTCTACTGAGCCAGTCAGGTGCCCCTCTAAAAGCCTCTTACATTTGTTGCACATATGTCTCACATGTCTATTTCCCACACAAGTGCTATCCTCCTAGCATTTGCACAACTCAGCTCTCTTATTGAAATGTTTTCCATCTTGTTCTTGGGGAACTTCCTCTCATTTCTCAAGATTATCTCAGTGTTTCTTTCAACACTGAAAATCCTGAAACCTCCTCTGCCCCAGTGCAAATTTAAGGGCTCTTTCTTATGTACTCTCATAACATGTTGTTGTGCATTCATCGTGTATTATGGTAAATGCTTTGTTTATTTATGTCTCTTCCCATACTAGACTCTGAACTCATTGAGGTACCAGATAGATTCAGCTGGAATTACCTCAGCTATCATTGCATAAATGAAAACCTCACCTTTGTGTATGTGTGTGTCTGTGTGTATAAAGCCATATGGAGATATTTGAAAAAAAATATGTATGTATCAGGAGAAATATTTCAGATAATGATCATTCTTCTACATATAAAAAGGCCATAAATTCTATTATCTTTACAAAAATGAATTCCATTTCATTCAAACCACAAAATAATGAAAATAGGTTTCTAAAATCTCTTATTATAAATTGATTCTAAATATGTTCACCCAGAAATATATGGTATTTGAAAATGATTTAAAGACTTGGAAATGTGGGTTTTAACTCACTGCCAGTTGAAAACAATGTTCTAACAAAGACTAAATGAATGCTTCCTAAATGGTGCTGAAGAGAGGTGGCAAATCAGCTCTTTTGAGAAGGAAGTTCTGGCGATTGACAGGATAGGAAAGGCGAATGAGTACACTGAAGAAAAAACATCTAGAGCATGAATCTTACTGAAAAATTTCCTCAGAATTGATACCCAGGAGATGAATATGACTCTCAAAATTCATTTTCTCTAGGAAGTACTCAAACTTTAACCTCACTATAGGAAAACTTTTTAAGATCATTCATTTTCGCCATGCAGAAAAAGGTTCCGGGCCCATCCACAAAGATCAGTAGATTCATCTTCTAATTCTTCAACTGTGGTTTTAAATAATGTGCTTAACAGGAGAAAGGATGCCATAGGTATTTCTATTAACCAGAAAATATTAGTACATTTCACTGAATGCAGAGGCAGTTAAGATAAAAAAAAATAAATTTAAAATTATTTCTTTCTGAATAATGTTTGAAGCATGTTATTCATGATCATGACATAAACTTTGTCCTTCATATGATTATCCTTAAAAATTCACTTTTTAATACTATAGGCTCAACACAGAAAGCCTATTTCTTTTCTGAATCTTTGATAGTGTCCCTTTAACATTCTAGATTTAAATTTAATGACTAAGAATTCTACCAGTGGTAGAATTTTTATTATAAATTACATGTAAAACATGTTACTTTATTATACTTTTCTCATCTTAATATTTTTCATACTTTTTAATGTTTCCCCACATTTTATAGATAAACTCATTGGAGTTCATTGTACCAATGGAATTAACAGAACAGGATACCTTATATGTAGGTAAGAATGATATAGGTGCTAAATTTTCAAGTCTGTCTTCTTTAGAAGAAAATTTTAAAATTCAGCCTTACCTATCCTGTAAAATTAAAATGATATTTTTAATTCAGGTACCTTATCGATGTTGAAGGCTGGGATCCAGATACAGCAATTCAAGGTATTTTTAGAAAGTTCAGCTAAAAGCAAGGACCAATGTTATGAAAATAACTAGTGCCATTTAAATGAATATGGATTAAAACATGGAAAATCCTGATTTTTTTATTCTAGTTATTGCCTTTCTGTTAATACCTTTTCAACTTAATACATTTTAACTGTATTTTTCATATAGCCACTTACTCAAAAAAAATGAAAAAAGAAAACATGGGAACATTAAAAATTAAGGTAGTAATGTTTTTATATAAAAATATAAATTTTTAGGAACTCATCACTGCTACCATAATAAATCTTTTATTACATAATCTGTTAGTTGGTGAGAGAAATCCAAGGATCTTGTCACAGAATTTGTCTCATTAATTTTATTTGATCAGCATTAATCCTTCATTGATTATTCTTAGCTTTTGGTGAGGCCCGTGGTCATCGAATAGATGGATGTGTGTACTTAAAGGATCTCAAAACTCGACCCATGAGAAGGTAAATTTTAAACTAGACTTGAGTTGTATCTTATCCAAGGATCTTATTCCTTTAGTAGATTTCTCTCTTACCCTTTGCAGTTTTCTTAAATTAAAACCTTTGTTACAACTCTCATTGTTAAATATAAAAACCAAAAGAAAACTAATGTGTGTATCATTAGGACACTCTGCTGGCCATAACTGATTTTTGTGTTAAATATATTCAGAAGTTTTAGGAAACTATCCTAAAGAATGTTAATCATAGTTAAAATCTACCACTGTTACCCTGTCAAAAAATTCAGACTTTGTCATCTCGTAAATTTAGCCTCATAGGGCATGGAAGAAATTATTTTGAACTGGAAAAGCTTTACATATACAGGTATTATGTGAGTCATCTTTACCATATCAGAGGAGCCTTTAGATGCCTTTCCTAAAATGGTGTTTTTGACTTTGCAAATATAGTAGATATAGCCAGAGAATTTTTTAAAAAATAGATTCCTAGGGCCCACCATATAAGCTACTAGTTTAATAGTTTTGGTGTGGTGTTTAGGGAGAGAAGTGTCAGGAACTTGATTTTTAGAAGCTCCTCAGGATTGGGAGCCAATGTGCCAGACCATATAAATTGACTAATTTGTGTACTGCCAACCTGAGTAAACTGAAATATGTACCCTTTAGTAAGTAAATGATTTGACTTCCTTGATAGAACTATTGATCATCATCTATTACAATAATTTGAGATTGCCTTTTAGAAATAGCAGCTCAGGGGCACCAGGGTCTGACTCTTAGTTTCAGCTGAGGTCATAATCTCAGGGTCGTGAGATAGAGCCCCACGTAGGGCTCCATGCTGAATGTGGAGTCTGCTAAAGTTTCTCCCTCTTCCTCTGCCCATCCCTGCTTCACGTGTGCTCACACTCTCGCTCTCTCAAATAAATAAAGAAGGGAATCTTAGAAAAAATAGAAATAGCACAGTTTATTTTAATTGTAAATAGATAAAAGATGCAGTTGCTTCTTGAGATCTATACTGATTTGTGATACTAAGACTGTGTATCATTATAGAGAAGCATATTTTTCTTTGGCAAGAAATCCTGTGCCCACTTTATTTAAAAACTACATCAAGCAGAATGCCTGGGTGGCTCAGTCAATAAGCATCTGACTCTTGATCTCAGCTCAGGTCTTGATCTTGGGGTTGTGAGTTCAGGCCCCATGTTGGGCAGATCCTACTTAAAACAAACAAAGAAAAAACCCCACATCAGATGGGGCACCTGGGTGGCTCAGTTGGTTAAGCATCTGCCTTCAGCTCAGGTCATGATCTTGGGTCCCGGGATCAAGTCCTGCATCGGGCTCCATGCTTAGTGGGGAGTCTGCTTCTCCCTCTTCTTCTGCCCTTTCTACCCCTGCTCATGCTCTTCTCTCTCTCTCTCTTTGTCTCAAGTAAATAAAATCTTTAAGAAAAACTGCATCAAGCAACTTACTTAGACAAAAAATTTAAGATGGACCAGGATACAACTTGCATGTTTATTCCCTTTGAGAGTGCAATTTAGTAATTCAGTAAATATTTATCAAATACCTGATGTATTCTGGTGCCATTCTAGATGCTGATATAGCAGCTAACAGAAACAGACTAAAATACAGAGCTTACATTCTAGTTGAAGGCAAACAATAAACAATTTAAATAAGTGAAATATGTAGCTTGTGATGCCGTGTTAATTACTATGGAAGAAAGTAAACCTGGAAAGGGGAATAGAGGATGTCGAGGTGATGGTGGGGAAGGTTGAGATTTAGAAGGATCACCAAGGAAAGCCTCATTGAAAAGGTGACATGTGACTAAAGCCCTGAAGGATGAAAGAGAGCAATCCATGTGATTAGGTTTGACTTTTACCCTACCCAACTTGGACCCTGTTGTTAGCCATCTTCAGTGTCCTTACCAGGACCCTAGATTCATTCATTCTGTTGACTTTCCATTCTGGCAGTATGGTAATTCCCAATTTTGGGAATTTTCAACAGCTTCTTTCCTAAGCTGATAAGTATCTTGTCAAACTATGTTAAGTTTAGCTATAAATTAAAATTATTTAACACTACTTTACTGCTGATATTTGTTAAACTAGACAGATTAAAGGAAAGTAAGTGGAGAGAGAATGCAAAGGTAAGGAAATGAGCAATTAGAGACCACTTGTTAAAGAAATTTGGTAAGAAATGGGAAGAGGATAAACATCTGTAGGAAACTGTAGGATCTGTTTGCTCATAACTATGACCACATGACAAATGTGATATTCTGACTAACCATTCCAGAATTTAAGTAATGATATATCTCCTTTCTGTGCTTGAAAGTCCTTTGCACGTTATCTACAAATACAAGACTCAGCAACATTGCCATTTTATAAAAACACCAACTGACGATGACCTATTTCCCCAGATCCTTAGCTCTTAAGATTCTAGGATAACGTAAATTTAAGCCAGAGACTACTGGTTGCAAAAAACAAGAGATGTAAAACAGTGGCTAGACTGAACCAATGCAAGAGTAAGTTACTTTTGGGAAGACTTTGTAAAAAGCTCTAAAATTGAAATAAAGACCCAAAGTCACTTCTGTTTGTAGTTCCATCCCTCTCATTAACCTAGCACTGTAACTGTTTATATCCATATTGGAGAAAGCAGTGTGGGTTAGAGAGAATTTTATTGGAGAGAGAATTTGCTGTCACCTTTACCTTTTTCCTGAAAATTCTTTGATCTGATCATGCTTTGAAAAACTCTTGACTTTCATATATCAAATAGGGAAAGTAGATATTAGTATATGCTTGCTTTTAGAGACTGACTAAATTCAGAGTCTGAAAGTATAATTTCTTATGAAATTCCTATGAATAAATTCAGACTCTGAAGATGTTTGTTATGAATGAAGATGAAAGCAAAATCTGAAAGTTTTCTGCTTCTCTTTGAGCTAATTACTAATTCTTTTTTTAAAAAATATTCTCATTATGATTAGTTACTTATAAAAAGAAGGTATTTCTCCTTCAACTTCTACATTTTAACTATCCAGAATTCAGCTGGCCCAAAGAAAATTCTACATACTACCGTCCCAAAGGTTTGTATTTACTGAGACTTTTAGACTTGGAGAAAGTAAAAACTTTTTCCCAAAGTTTTAGTAAAGTTTCTATAGCCAACTAGATTATAGCAAAATACCTCCCTGTTGTGGGTCTGAGTGCTCACTTGGTGTTTTTCTTTTTTTTTTTTTTAAAGATTTTATTTTTATTTATTTGACAGAGAGAGAGAGAGATTACAGGTAGGCAAAGAGGCAGGCAGAGAGAGAGGAGGAAAAAGGCTTCCTGCTGAGCAGGCAGCCTGATGGCGGGGCTTGATCACAGGCCCGCATGGGGCTCCCTACTCAGCGGGGAGCCTGCTTCCTCCTCTCTCTCTCTGCCTGCCTCTCTGCCTACTTGTGATCTCTCTCTCTATCTCTGTCAAATAAATAAATAAAATCTTTTTTTATCATGACCTGAGCCGAAAGCAGAGGCTTTAACCCACTGAGCCACCCAGGCGCCCAAATAAAATCTTTAAAAAAAAAAAAAAGAAGAAAAAGAAAGGAGAGCTGAGTTCTTGTCTAGTTCTGCCACTAACTTGTCATGTGACCTTGGTCAGGTCTTCCTTTTTCCTGGCAGTTACCTCAGGGGTAAACTGCGGGATTTGGATCAAATTCTGAAGCTCCCTTAAATGCTTAAATTCTGTTGTCTTCAGGCCTTCTATATTTGTTCAAAGGAATCAAGAATATTAAATGCAGAAAACATTACTTGATTCTACTTAGTTTAACAGTTTGTTTTACTGTCTATTTTTATTGGACATGAGGGATTTTCTAATTTTATTTATTACAAAAATTTAAGTAATTTAAAGTCAACGTGAAATTTTATATTTTCATTCATATAATTTTAGTTGGTTATTTAATGGACAAACCAAATTATGCATAAAACATTTTAACAACTTTATTGAGGCATATTTTATATACTATAATTTACCCATTTCAAAGTTACAATTCAATGATTTTTGGTAAATTTACCAAGTTATGTATCCATCACTGTATATCAGCTTTAAACCACTTCCATCATCCTAATAAAATCCTTCATATTTATTGATTGTTAATCCTCATTCCCCAACCCCATGCTACCACTTATCTCCTTTTCATCTCTATATATTTACCTTTTCTGGACATTTCATATAAACAGAATCATATAATATGTATTCTCTTGTGTTTGGCTTCTTTCATTTAGCATAATGTTTTTGAGGTTTGCCAATGCATAGCATAAATCAGTAGTTGGTTCTTTTTTATTGCTGGATAATATGTGCATTATGTGCATATATGTGCATATACCACATTTTGTCTATCCATTCATCAGTTAATGGACGTTTAGTTTGTTTCCAGTGAAGGTTTTTGTGTGGATATGTGTTTTCATTTCTTATGGATAGCTATCTAGGGATGGGATTGCTGGGCCTTGTGGTAGACTTATGCTGAATTTTTTTCCAGCTTTATTGAGATATGATTGACACATAACATTGTGTAAGTTTAAGATGTACCATGTGATAATTTGATACACATATATGTTGTGGAATAACTACCACAGTAAGGTTAGGTACCACCTCCATTTAAGATCTCTCTTAGCAACTTTCAAGGATTTAAATATAGGATTGTTAACTATAGTCACATTACTGTGCATTATTAGATCTCTAGAACTTCTTCATTTTATAAGTTTGTTTGTGCCCTCTGACCACATCTCCCCATCTCCCCACTCCACTACCCAGTTGCTGGCAATGACCATTGTACTCTCTTTCTATGAATTAGGCTCTTTTAGATTCCACATATAAGTGAGATCATACACTCTTTGTCTTTGACTTATTTCACTCACCATAATGCCCTCAAGATCCATCTGTTTTGCCACAAATGACGGGATCGTGCTTAATTTTTTAAGAAACTGCTCAACTGTTTTCCCAAATAAGGATTCCTGTTACTCTACTTTCTTGCCAGTACTTATTGTCTTTCTTTTTTATTTATTGTTTTAGTGGGTGGGAATTGTTTTAATTTACATTTCCTTTTTTTAAAAGATTTTATTTTTTTGAGAGAGAGAGAGAAAGAGAGAGCATAAGCAGGGAGAGCAGGAGAGGGAGAAGTAGTCCCCCACTGAGCAGGGAGACTGATGGAGGGCTCGATCCCAGGACCTCAGGATCATGACCTGAGCCAAAGGCAGACACTTAACCCACTAAGCCACCCAGGCACCCCTAATTTGTATTTCCCAATGATTAATAGACAGAATACATTTTGTGTTCCTAAATTAAGAGTGGCTTTCTGTTTGTTTTACCTTTTTTTTTTTACCTCATTCAGTTTGCGTTTTTACGATAGGGTTTATGGTTATCGGCAATAGCGTCTAATTGTCACTATCATATATGACTTACTACCCCCTTCTCTTTTTAATAGTCTCTACCTCATTAGAAAAAAGTTTCCTTTTTTTTTTAACTTCCATCTCTACAGAATATGATTCCTCTAACTCTAGGATCTTATTGTCACTGTCCCTTCCCCCTCTCATATGTTAAACCTCCCTTGCTACTTTTTTCTTGCTTTCAAACATACTAGAATTCAGTGCAGTTCCTGTTAAAATTCCAGTGGCATTTTTCACAGAAATAGAAAAAATAGTCCTAAAACTTATATGGCACCATAAAAGTCCTCAAATAGAGCAGTCCTGAGAAAAAAGAACAGAGTCACTGCACTTCCTGCTTTCAAATTGTATTACAAAGCAATGTGGTGCTGACATAAAGGCAAACATATGTAACAATGGAACAGAATAGAGAGTGCTGAAACTCATGTGTATACAGTCAGCCAATTTTTGACAAGGGTGTCAGAATACACAGTGAGAAAATATAGTCTCTTTAATAAACAGTGCTGGGAAAAATTCAAAAGAATGAAAGTGGACCTTGTCTTACACCACTCACAAACATGAACTCAAAAGAGATTGAAGACTTAAATACAAGTTCCTAAATCATAAAACTCATAGAAGAAAACATAGGGGAAAAGCTCCTTGACGTTGTCTTGGCAGTGATTTCTTTGATAAGGCACCAAGAGCACAGGCAACAAAAGCAAAAATAAGTGGGACTACATCAAACTAAAAAGCTTCTGCACAGTAAAGGAAATAATAAATTGAAAGGGCAATCTAAAGAATAGGAGAAAATATTTGTAAACTCAGTAGCAAAAATAAAAACATCTTTATAATGGGCAAAGGACCTGAATAGACATTTCCTTAAGGAAGACACACAAATGAGCCAGTAGGTATATGAAAAGATGCTGAATGTCAATAATCATTGGAAAAATGCAAATTAAACTACAATTAGATATTATCTCATACGTGTTAGGATGGCTGTTATTTAAAAAAAATAACTCGGGATATAGAGAAAAGGGAACCCTGGTACACTGTTGGTTAGAATATAAATGGGTACAGTCATTATGGAAAACAGTGTGGAAGTTCCTCAAAAAATTAAAAATAGGGGGTGCTTGGCTGGCTAGAGCATGCAACTCTTGATCGCAGGAGTTGTAAGCTTGAGCCCCACATTGGGTACACAGATTATTTTAAAAAATTAAAAATAGAACTACCCACAGACCCAGCAATCCCACCTCTGGGTATTGAAAATCAGGATCTGGAAGAGGTACCTGCACTCCTATGTTCACTGAACCATTATTCCCAATAGCTCAGATATGGAAACAACCTAAAAATGTCCATCAACAGATTAATAGACAAAGAAAATGTAGTAAATTCACACAGTGGAATATTATTCAGCTTTTTAAAAAACTGCCATTTGCAGTAGATGGACCTGGAGCACATTATGTTAAGTGAAATAAGCCAGACACACAAAGACAAATGCTGTATGGTCTCACTTAAATGTGTAATCTAAAATAGACTTAGAGAAGCGGGGCATAGAATAGTTATCAGGGACTGAGTGGGGGGGCAGGGAAATAGGGAGTTGTCAGGCAAGGGGTACAAACTTTCAGTTATGTAAGATGAATAGTTTCTAGAGATCTATCATATGGCATAGTGACAATAGATAACCATAATGTACTGTACACTTACTTGAAATTCTTGCACACACACATTATGTGAAGTGATGGATATGTTAATTGGTTTAATTATAACCATTATTTCACAATGTATATGTATATCAAATCATCAAATTGTATACCTTAAGTATACAGAATTTTAGAAATACCTAGAAGCATTCTGTTGATTTCTATGTCTTGTACAAACTACCATTCCATTCTCTTGATCCATTATCCAATTTTTAAAAACACTTGTCCAGGATCACTGCCTCCATTTCTTTACCTTCTTATTCTCTGCTTAAATGTATCCAGTTTGTTTTTACCACTTAATTAAAATTTCCTTGTTAGAGATCAACAACAACCTAGCCACATCCTACAGCTTTTCATTGCAACATCCGGCATCATTAACCACTCTCTACATATACTTTAAATTTTTTATTTTGGACACAGTACTATCCAAGTTTGCCTCTTAATATTCACATAGCGCCATTCACCTTAGTCGTCTCTTCTTCGTCCTTCCTGTTGTAGATGTTTGATTAAGACTGTCTTTGGCTTTTATTCCTGTACTCCATTTTCTCGTCACTTCAGCTCTTTTTACCATATAACCCCCAAATCTTTCTCATACCTAAACTTCCTACAAAATCTCACATTTATGTAGGGAACATTTTCTTTTCAAATCATAGGTGTTTGGGCAAGTTTATATAATAGCTCATAAAAAGAATGACTTATATTTGTTTTTTAAAGACCACATCTGTTTTATAATGCACAAAAGCATTATCGTCTTTCAGAGTTTAAGAGGCTAAATAAAATTTAACCAAAAACTGAATTTGGCCTGAGAGCTAGGGATTTCCTTCTTAGTATTTATTCAAGTACTCTGGAAGGAAAACTTATTGGTTACTCATTTCTTATTTCTTAACAGGAGTTATTGAATTAAGTTTTCTCTTGTGTTTTTCTTCCATTTGAAGCCTTTTCCTTGTGCTTGTTTATAACCTTTACCTGAGGAAATATTATTCCCAATAGATAGCGTATGTACCAGAAAAACGCTAGCATCCTTTTTACTAGAATTTAGAAAAATAATTTTTGCACTCGATATTAATATTCTCTTAAGGTGTAGTGATTGTCATTTATAGACACTAAGATATAATTCTTCCTGCCTTCTTCTCTGGCCTTTATCCCTGAGAAGATTGCCTTTATAGCATGTTCAAATGTCAATTTTTCTACTTTCTGAAACCAAACATTGTAACAGTATAAAAATCTTAAGTGTCCTTTAGTATAAATTCAGTGAGGCATTCCTAAAGAATACCTTCCACTTAATTTTATCTTCTCCAATAAAGATACAGTATTCATTCAACACCTCTGATATACTGCTCAGGAATTCTGTTAAGGATTTCTATATCCCAGGCATAGTGCTAAACAGCTGTAGAGGCTGGGAAGAGCCCTTGCCCTTAAGGAGACAGGTGAGTAAAGCCAGCAGATGTAACGAAGTGTTAAGTGCTACGATACAGAACACACTACTGATCCTTTTCCTTTCCACAAGTATTTATGGAGTATCTACAGTGTCCTGGCACTCTGCTTGGCTCTGAGAATTCAGCAGTGAATAAGACAGACCAGATCCCTTTCCTCATGAAGCTTTTAAGTCACTGTGCAGTCTCACGAGGCCATATATCTTGGAATTTTGCACTGCTATTTTCTCTATTTGGAATGCTCTATCTTTGCATGACTGACTTCTTTGTTCAAATGTTACCACCTCAGAGAGTCAGCCTCTCCTCTCTTATTTAATATTGTCCCTCTCTCCCAGTCACTGTCTATTATACTACCTTGGAGTTCCTACAAAGCACTTACTACTAACAGAAATGATATAATTTATGTACTTGTTTATGGTCTCCCTTTCCTTTGAGAGCAGGGACTTGCCTGATTTGATCATTACTATATCTCTAAGTGTTTGAACAGTGCCTGGCACATTTTGGGCACCTAACAAGTATTTGTTGAATGGAAAGTCAATGATTGGATGCATGGTACTGGAGAAAGGCATTAACAAGGTAATTTCAGATAGTGGAAGTGTGGATAATCAGAGGAAGTATACAGAAGGGGAGAGTTAGGGAAGTCTGATGTCTGACCTTATTCCCACTCCCCCTTTACCTCACCCTTCCTCATAAGTGCCTCTGCCTAAAGCCCTTAATTTTTATGATCTCTTGGCCACAGGAGATACTGTTTACATCCTCAAATTGAAAATCCGAACATCCTAAAATTTTGCTTGACTGATGACCTCTACCTCATGGTTCTTAAGCTTTATTCTTTTCACTATGGCAAAATGGCACAGATTTTTCTAAGATTCAAATGGTGTGCAGATATGCCTTTTTTTCCTCCTCATTTTGTGCTCAATTTATGTGTCTAAAAGCATATGATCTTGTTTCTGATAGAATTTAAAAATTTTTTATTGATATTTTTCCTCTAGTAATCTTGGAATGGATGTCTGGGATTCTGATGAAGATGCAAATCTCCCATCTAATTCTATGGAAGAATCTGGAGATTGGTCCCCAAATGAAGACTTTCATGGGTAAAAGTAACATAATTGTAGATGAATATTTTATGAAAGTTTAGATACATATTAATGGTGATACAGTAGGGAGGAAAATCCACGGGACTGGTAATCAGGAAGTCTGCATTCAAATCTTGCTAAATTGTAGGTAATATAGAGCCAGTGACATAACGTTTTCAGGCCATTGTTGTTTAATGTATAACATAAGGCATTGGACAAGATCAGTTAGCTTTTCTTAAGTTGTATTCTAAGGACATATGAAACTAGTATTTTACGAGGTATTATTAGTTTTGCAGGAATAAAAAGTTAAGTCAAATAAATTTTGGAAATGCAAGCTGATGTCACCATGAACACTAGCTTATTAGAAGCCCTTCAAATTCTCGAAGTAAAGAAATTTATTAAGTTTTATTGAGCCCAGCATTTCCCTGACTTATTCAAGCACAAAGCTATTTTTCCCCCTGACAGAACAAGCATTAACATGATATGGGAGACTAACGTTCTCCAAGCTATTTAGCAAGTATTGAACTAGGTAATCTCTGTGATCCCTTCAAAGTTTAAAATGCTATGATTCTAAGTAATAATTTGTATTTATTCTACCAATATATCAGGAAGTAGATTAAGGTTATCAAATGGCACTAGAGTTTCTTGGATGACTTACATATGTACATAGATATATGTATATATCTTTATATATATCTCACATATATATTTATCAACTAATATGAGAGAATTTAAAAATTGTCTTAAAACCTTTTTTTCTCTCTCAAAAAAAATTACACTCTTCTCCATTGGCACTTTTTTTCTATAATCACAGGATACACAATACTATTTTAAATCAAGAGGAATATTTGGTACTTGTATTTTTAAACTGAAATATGTAGCAATAAATTGAGATGATCTACTGTGAACTGATTTAATATAAGCTTGACTAGACAGTATTCTCCCATTCTCCTACTTTAAGCTTCAAAGTCTCACCCCAAAACATGAAGCATTTTGCCACCTGAGTGGTACTGCTTTTTCTCTCCACCCCCACCCGCTGAAAAGGACTCCTGACTTGAGCAGGACCAGGCACTGGGGTAGGTGTTAGCTAACATCACAGGATGTGCGTGAGCCACGTGAAGGGCTGTACAGAGCTCTTCCGCTTACCCTGGCAGGTCATGTCTGCTCTGACACAGGCTCTTCCTGAACATAATATCTGCGCCCCCATTCCCAGGAAGCATTTGTTTATCTTCAGTGAATAAAATCCTTGTGAAAGTCTCAGAATTCGGTGCCAGTAATTTTGTTTTCAGACATTGAAGGGTTTTGTTGTTAATTTTTGTTTCAGTTGTGTTTTGTTTTTATGAAACTTTCCTTTTCTTGTTGCTAGGAAACAAAGTTCTAACTTTGTAGTCAATTGTAGTATCTCATCCTGGGTTTTTAAATAGTTAATTCTATTCTAAATTCTATCTGTTCCTCTTCTCAACCCTTTCAAATTGGTGTGTTTTCTATGTTATAAAAGTTTGGCAGTTCCTTATGAAACTAAAAATGGATTTAGCATACAACCTGGCATTTGCACTCTTGAGCATTTATCCCAGAGAACTGAAAACTTGTTCACACAGAAATGACATGAATGCTCATAGCAGCTTATTTATAAAAGTAAAAAACTGAAAAGAGCCAAAATGTATTATTTATACCAAATTATTTTATATTATAAGCTCTTAATAGTTCTTAGGAATAAGTATATAAAAATCAATATATGTTTTCTACTTCTTAACCCATTAGATAGATTATGATAAAAGTGATCTGATTATGACATTCCTCTAAATGAAAAGATGATGTGAAATGTGTTGTGCTCTAGTTTTTAGGGGCAAAAATTACTGTTTAACACCAACACACTTTTGTTTGGAAATCTACAAGTTAATAGTTGCAGGAGAGAGTTTGGGGCTCATAAGCACAAATAAAGGAGAAAAATGAAAATGTGGTACAATTCAGTTCAGGGGAAATCACAACAATTTATGTCCTGTTGAGCTGAATAAAGGGAGATTTTGCTAATGGCATAGCATTTATCCTTTATTGTTCAAATACTTAGGATTTATAGCATATTTTCCCCCCAGCAGGACTGGGAAAAGGTCAAGGCTTCTTAATGACCAGCACCCTCGAAATGATGTACAGATAAAGGATTATGATTATGTCAACAATAGACCTGCCCAGAAGCATGGGGATTTATATAAACGCAGGTGTAGTAACAGCATGCCAGAAGAGAGACACCTGAGAAATTGGGATTTGGGTAACAAAGGACCAGGACCAAGATGTTCATTCTTTGCTAATCACCAGTGTTATGATGTCTCCCGAGAGGAAACAGATTTCAATAAGATACGTGGAACCAGACCAAGACCATTTCATGATCACCAGCCTCACAGTGACTGCCATGAACCAGATGCTGGAGATGATTTTGATTTTGTTAGCAAAGTTGGTGGACAAAGGAGACCTTCCGTTCAGAGTCATCAGGCCTATAGTAACTGTTGGGAACAATTTCCAACAAAGGATTTTGGTTTTATCAACAGAAGCTGGGGACAAAAACGACAGCCTTTCTATAACCACCATGAGTACCCACTTTGTGATGATTTTCAGGACCAATTACTTGTACCGAGTTCTCATTTTCTCAACAGAGGTGGTGGTTTTCAAAGGCAAAAACTCTTCCACCGGGACTATTTTCTTGATGAAATGAATTTGGAAGATTTAGAATATACTGATGAAGTATCAGAGCACACGCGAGGATCTCTACATGACCATTCCAACAATGATTTCTCAGAGAAAATGTCATTGAAAAAATATGTTAACAGAGGTCATGGACAAAGACTACCATCTTTTCCAAAGTTTAAAAAGCAAAGGCAATTAACAAATTTTGATTTCAACAGTGGAACAGGACCATGGCATTTATCTTCCTATAACCACCCACCGAATGATCCACAAGAACAGATTCTTTTGGAAGACCTGGATTTTGAACAGGAAACATCCTCACAAAGACCACGATCTTTTCAGGACTCCCCACTTCCTGATAACATAAATCCTGATTGGCATTTAGATAAGTGAGTTATTTTGTTTTGCACAGTAAGGAACAGTATTTGACTCCAACAAAACACTCAGACTTCTTTCAGATTAGGTATTTGTATAAAAGTGATATAAATTATCACCCAAGCTAAAATTCAGATTTATTCTTATATAGATTCAGTTTATAATGAAGGTTTATTTCTGATGCTCTGAATTATAAATTTACCTTTATGTCCCAAGATTGCAGTAAATATACAAACTAGATTTAAATGGTTTAACCCTTCACTATAAATGGTTTAACCCTTCACTGTAAGCTAGTAGTAAAAACAAACAAAAAACCAAAAAACCAGAAACAGATTTTTCACAGAAATACCATGGCTTTTTAGATGATTTTTAAAAATATAGTCGATCCTTGAACAACTTGGGTTTAAACTGTGTGGGTTCACTTATATGTGGATGTTTTACAGTATAATACTGTAAATGTATTTTCTCATGATTTTTGAATAACATTTTCTTTTCTCTAGCTTATTGTAAGAATACAGTATATAACGCATGTAGCATAGGACCACATGTTAATCAACTGTTTATAAATGTTACCAGTAAGGCTTCTGGTAAAGAGCAGGTGATTAGTAAAGTTTAGGGGAGTCAAGTGGTATACATGCATTTTCCACTACACAGGGATCAGCGCCCCAATCTCCAAATTGTTCAAGGGTCAACTGTATTCCTTTTAGATGTGCTACAAATTATTTTTCTTTAATTTTAATTCCAGTATGGTTAACATGCAGTATTAAATAAGTTTCAGGTGTACAATAAAGTGATTTGGCAATTCTGTATATTACTCAGTGCTCATTAGGATAAGTTTAGTTCTTTTAATCCCCATCACTGATTTCACCTATCCCCCACCCACCTCCCTTCTGGTAACCATCCATTTTTTCTCTGTTTTTTGGTTTGTCTTTGTTTGTTTGCTACAAATTACTTTTTAATATACACACGCCGGCGGTCCTCTCTCTGCCCTGCAGGAATCGTTTCTCGGTGCTGTTAGATGGGAGTGTCATCAGGAGAGCAGGGACTGCAGTGAAACTGAAGTGCAAGGCAGGAAGGAGAGAGGGGAGGCCTGACATCTGAAAGGGAAAAAACAAGATAAGAAAGGATAGAAAAGGGGATAGAAATAAAAAGGCAAGCCAGGAAAAGAGAGCACTGTGCTAGGATAGAGAATAAGACCATAGAAGAGGGGAAAGGTTTGAGAAAGGAGATGAGGAGTAGAAAGTTATTTGCCTTCCCTTTCAATTCAGAATGTTTCTCCAGTTGTACAACATTATTCTACATGTACCTGGAGAGATGGGAATTTTACTGCTGGGCTGTGGGCTATCCTGGTTTTCTTCAGAAACTTTTCTTTTTTTCTCTCCTACCTTTCCTACCAACATCTCCCCTGCCTTCCTCACTTTCTTCACGTCGCAGGGCCTGTGGCACTGAGAACTGCAGAGGCAGTGGTCAGAGGCAAATACTGATTTAGCTGCAAAACCATCCTTTTCACTCCTATCCCTGATTGCTACCAGTGACTTGTAAACGTGTTAGAAAACATTTAGAAGCATTTTGTGAATCCACACGTATGCAGGGTTTATATACCACCTCTGCAGATCCTGGCCACTGCCTTTGGAAATGACTGTCACTTCTCCCTTGTGGTTTGGGGCTTCTAAAACCAGTTAATCAGTTCATCTGCACCTGGGTTACCAGTGGCTACTAGTTGGTACCAGTTAAGCTAGAAATTTGTTTCATTTCCTTTATAATAACTTTGCTCTATTCCTTAATTATCAGTCTACACCTAACCCCAGCCCACTGTCTTCCACTGGACAAGATAAAAGACAAGATTGGTCAATAGAAATCTCTCCTCTTAGGACAGCTTCTCTATTACTGATAATGCTCTGGGTTAGGAGAATTACAGTATTTAAAAGAGGGCATGTAAAAGAAAAGGCCTTTTTTGGCTTACTTTTTCTCCCGTCTTGTCACTCAGTACCAAATTTGGGGTCAGGATTATAATACATCCTATGTGAAAGAATAGAAGTTTCAGTATAAAAGGATATTCCATACTGATGTATATTAAACTACTCAACCGAAGTCAGATTAGAGTTTTTATTTTAAATTACCTTGTTTTTCTTAATTTACTAACTTCTTCAGCTATTGTCAGGATTAAAATGGCTCAAAGGTATTCTGATCAAGTGGAGAGACCTAAAGGAAAAATTAAGATAGACCAAAAGAGACCTTAGTTTGAGGGGGAAAAGGGCAGAAGACAGCCAAGACAGGATTTTCATCTGACCCCTTCCTTTCCACTTAACCCACTACTGAGCCCAAGTATAACACAGCATATTAGCAACTTGCAGAAGGAGGGACTATAGTAGGAAAAAAAAATAAGAGTTCTTTACAAACACTATCAATCATTTACATTAAAAATCTGCTGGAATTATCCCACAAATGTATATTTTAGTAGAGATTAATTGAAAGTTTTTAAATTGTACACCTGAAACACACATGAAAAGCAAAACCTTGGTGTCAAAGAAATATTCTAAAACAAACTGTCTATAAGTTACATAACCCACTGATTTGCTGCTACACCAAAATGATTCTGCTAATCTAACTTCATAATATAAAAAGTAATAGGCAAATATAGCAGCTATGGTCCTAATTCTCTCTGCAGGGTGAAGAGCGGTCTACCTCCTTTCATGTGAGATGCATTCTTCTGTGCAGCTAAGGACCCCAGCCTTCTGTTCACTTTTACCGTGTTGCATCATGCAGGGATTCTGCCCCCTCCCTTCACCATTTGACTGTTGGTGAAAGGGTACCCTCACTTCTTTTAGCACAGTACCCCCCATAGAGTTTGAATCCTCTTCTGTGATTATAATTAACACTTTTTCTGCAACACTGGCAAAATGATGACAAGTGTTAAATGAAGTTCTGTAATGGGCACATGGATGTGTATTATCTTACTGTTGTTTATGTTTGAAAATTTTAATAATAAAAAATTAAAAATAACTGTTTCTGTTACATTATTAGACTGGTGTATCCAGAAGATAATCGAAGAATACATTCTTCACATGGATTTAACCGCAGGAGACAGAGCAGACTGACAGCATATTCTTCACAGAAACGTCCATCTTCATGTGTATTCCAAGAAGATGGTTCAGTTGACTATTGTGGAGGCAGAAATCCAAGAGATATGGAAGAGCACAAAAGGTCATATTTTTAAGCTACTGATTATATTTATGGTATGCCTGTCAATGACAGAGCTGGAGAGGGAGCATTTTGACTTACCATTAGAGAAAACCGCAATTGGTACTGAGTAGTTCACTTTAAGAGTCTCATGCTCTACTGACTGAGCTAGCCAGGCGGGTTGAGTATTTCACTTTAAAAACTGCCCATCACTTATCTATATTTCCCCCCCTTTGCATTATTACTGGGCCAAAAATCATTTCATAATAAAATAAGTTGTATGTCAAAAGGCAACCTATGTTACTACAAAATTAGCCATCTACATTTTTCAATGTTTTGTAAGAGTATTTACAAATATAAGGAAACTATAATGTGGACTATATATAATTATTGCTTTTTCAGAACTGGAAATTTGATTTGTTGAGGCTCTATTTTTAGTTATATATGCTAATGGATTGCATTTCTGGTTGTAAACTTTATAAAAAAATAATTTCCTTATGATTTGTTTATTCCTTTTATAAGTAGTTACTGTGTGCATATACCAAGAGATTATAGCTTCCACCTAGCTGGTTAAGCTACAAAATCATAGAGTTCAAAAACCCATCAGAACTAAATTTTTAAGTCAACAACTCTTTTATCACTGGTAGTGACAGGAGAAGGAAAAATCCATCAGAGACAAGAATACAGAACCACCGGAACTTTACAGAATTTTTAAAGTTTCTACGTAGGCTTGCATTATGGATCACCCACCAGCTCTTTCCCATGGGTTTCTACCAAAAGCACAGGGGTAATACACTAGCAGAGGAGCGGGGAGAAATCCCTCTGAGGCACACCAGGTCTTCACTGAGTGCTTGGCAGTGGCTCCCCAAGGGCAGAGAGAAATCTCCTGAGGCACAGATAACTGATCAAAAAAGAAACCTTTGAGGAGTGTTGTGTAAGAGGAAGAGGAAGCTTTGTAAATTGCCTGTGAACTGGCCACTGGAACAGGCTGCCAAGTGATGTATGGCAGTCAGGCAGACGATGACCACTTACCTGAGAGCCAGTAGAAGGAACTCCATGGGATGCTAAAGTAGTCTAGGTCTTTGATACTCAAAGTGTGCCTGACAGCAGCACTGGCATTACCAGGCAGCCTGTTGGAAATGGAGAACCTTGGCCTCATCTCAGATTTACTGAATCATTTTTTACTAATTAAAATTAATTTCTATTTCAACAAGGTTCCTAGGTGAGTTATATACACATTAAATTTTGATAAGCATGTCCATTTTTTAAAAGATTTTATTCATTTGAGAGAGAGAGCACGAGTGGGATGAGGGAGAAGGAACAAAGGGAGAAGGAGAAGCAGACTCCCCACTGAGCAAGGAGCCCAATGTGGGACTGGATCCCAGAACCCTGAGATCATGATCTGAGCTAAAGGCAGACACTTAACCCACTGAGCCACGCAGGCACTCCAATAAGCATGACTTTTTAAGGTGCATTCTGACCCTTAAAATTCTACTTAAATAATATGTGTGATCAAGTGCTCTGTGGTGAGCTATACAGAAACTAAATGCATGGTCCAAGAAGGAAACATTCAATGTAGGTAATGCAAGGAGGTGTCATTGAAGAACCAGAAGTTGAACTGGTCCTGAAGAGCTGGAGGAAGATATAGGTCATGTCAAGAGATAATGAAATAAGTATACCAAACCAGAAGTAGCGGTATGGACCAGCCTTCCTGCAGTGGAGAGGGAGGTTAACTAGGACTGTTACCTCAGTTCCTGCTAAAATACCCCTGAGGCCAACTTTTCAGAAAGTAGTAAGTCACTTACTTTTCTCTGAGGAGCTTAAGCCAGACACAGACTACAAGGGTCTGAGTTCTAATGCAGGCCTAGACCAAGGGCTGCAGTAGCACAGGGAAGCAGCAGTTTATTCTGACTTGGAAATGTGAACTTGGCCTGTCCTGGCCAAAGCTGTAAGAGGCATCCTGTTCTCTCTTCCTCTCTGGTGTCCCTGCCATTCATTTTTTGTAAGAGATGCAAGATACAGGAGCAGGCCTGAACTAAACCTTGCCTGAAGGCTTCACTACAGGCATTCGAGCTGAGCTTTGAAGGTAGAATGGGGCCAAAGTGTTCCAAGTTGAGCAAATAACCTAAACAGTGTTGGGTGAAGAAGCCGTCTACCCTGTCTGGAGTGTAGGTAACAGAGGGGTGGAGTCATGTAAGCCCGGAGAGAGTTTACAGGCATGGTTCAAAAGGCTTGAATGTCTGTTGGAGAGTTTGACCTTATTTTGTAGGCAATGGAAAGCTACTGGCCATTTTAGTTAGGGAGCTCTGTGATAAAGCCTTTGTTTTGGGGTTTTTGTTTTGTTTTGTTTTGTTTTTTTAAGATTTCTTTGAGAGAGAGAGGGAAAGAGAGAGGGGGACAAGCAGACTATGCGCTGAGCACGGAGCCTGATGCAGGGCTCCATCTAACACCCTGAGATCGTGACCTGAGCCGAAATAAAGAGTTAGACGTTGCACAGACTGGGAGCCACCCAGGTGCCCCAAAGACTTTTTTATAAAGCTTATTCTGGCATTGATAGATTGGAGACACAACCACCATTTCTGGTGTCAGGTCTTTACTGGGCTGATAACAATAAGATTGGAAAAGGGAATCAGAACGAAAACTTTTGCAAAGGCGAAATGGGCAGGTGATGTTGATGAAGTCCAAGTTACTTGACTCTGTGGTAGCATTAAGGCATTAATTATGACACAATTCAGGAGGCGGGGCAGGTTTAGAAGGAAAAATAGAGTTTGGTTTAGGTCATTCTAAATACAGACTGTTCCCCACCTAGGTCCCAGGGTTGCCTTCCCTTTCTTCTTAGAACTTCATTATAAGGAGTGAGGCTGTTTTCTTACGTGACCGTATCTCATTTGTCATTGACTGATCCATGTTCTCTGGTGAACTTTGCTATTCACTATACATTCAAAAGAGATATAAAAACAAAAAGTCAACCCAGGTGCTAATGAGGGTGATGCCATCACTGTATCACCAATTTAAATTTAGACATTTAAAATAGATAAATGCAAAAGGTATAGCAATGCTTCTATGACATAGTCTTAAATGCCACTTTTCTAGAGAAGGTTCATAGAGATACTGCTTTCCCCATTATTAAAAAATCCATTCTCCCTGTGATAAAACCAAATGTACTCACAGTTCTATTAAATTCATGTACAAATAAAAACTTGAGTAGTTAACTACACATTGTCCTAAACACATAAGGACAACAAACAGATGCATGTTCTCTTAGGAAATCTAGAATAGAGAGGCTTTTTTAAAATATGAGGCCAGTTTGCGAGCTGCTACAGTTTGCTTTTTTAGAATATGAGGCCAGTTTGCGAGCTGCTACAGCATCCTGATGAAGGCTCTAGAAAGAAGTTACAAACTGATGACATCTTGGAAGTAATGACATTTTAAAAAAAGAATATTCCCTGGCAAGATAAGTAGACTATAATTGATAGAAAACACCCTTTAGGGCGCCTGGGTGGCTCAGTGGGTTAAAGCCTCTGCTTTCGGCTCAGGTCATGATCTCAGGGTCCTGGGATCGAGGCCCGCATCGGGCTCCCTGCTCAGCGGGGAGCCTGCTTCCCCCTCTCTCTCTCTCTGCCTGCCTCTCTGCCTCCTTGTGATCTCATCCCCTCTGTGAAATAAATAAATAAAATCTTTAAAAAAAAAAAAAAGAAAACACCCTTTATCTTTTAGTTAATGAGACACTGGTAGTTTCAATCATTGTGCCCACTGCTTCACTCTTCTGTATTAGAATGAGTCATCCATGTCCTTCGCCAAATGACCTACCCATTCCTCCCAATGTTTCTGTCAGTAGAATGTAGATGAGACTGACAGGGGCCTGTCCTGGCCAAGGCTGTAGGAGGCATCCTGTTTCCTCCTCCTCTTTGGTGTCCCTGCCATTCATTTTTTGGTAAGAGATGCAAGATACAGGAGCAGGCCTGAACTAAACTACTGCCTGAAGGAGAGCTACCCAGCAGACACAGATCCATGAACATGAAAATCAAAGTTGATTGTGGTAAGCCACTGAAACTCTAAGGTTGTTATAATAAATGTAAAAGATAAAACTCACACAAACTGAAAAGAAACATGGTTAGTGAGCACAACTAACCATAAGCAACTGTCCTAACAAGATAACAAGTGTTAGAATCTGAATCAGAGAGGGATCAGACCCATCTGGGTGAAATTCAGCTCATCTTTCAAACTGACAATAAATGAGGATATATTTTAATAGTAATTTTAATAATAAGGTAATCTTTGTGAGCTATTAAAAATTAATCTATTTTAATATTCAAATTTACAATTTAATTATAGAATATAATCATCAAAATTATCTTGTATCATCTTTGAATCCAAATTACATTTTCCAAAAGTCTTTCATCAGGTGTCTTGGCCTGAGTAACAGGCATCTCTGCTTTCACAAAAAAAGGCAACAAAACCTGAGGAATAAAGTGAAATTCTGAGCTGAGTGCTTAAAGAAGAATAATGTCTAAGAATATTTTAACTTCATATATAATAAATAATAGCAAGATGTTACAGTATCTATAGCTGTTTTCTAAAAAGTTTCCCAATAGAAAGACAAAGTATTGCCTGTGTCTTTTTAGCTTTGAATGTATATTTAGACACGTGCTGTCCAATGCAGTAGACTAGTCATACCTGGCTCTCCATCACTCGAAATGTAGCTAGTCTGATTAAGATGTGCTGTAACTGCAATATATATATATACATGTGTGTGTGTGTGTATATATATATATGTATATATATATATATAACAGCTTTCAAAACTTAAAATGAAAAACAAATAACAGTAGTTCTTATGTGAACTACATGTTGAACTGATAAAACCTTGGATATAGTCACTTTCTTAAACTCTTCTTAGCTTTCTGGTTTGATTGCACCTTCTTTACTTGTTGACTGATAACATTAGAATGAAGTATATATATATATATTTTTAAGGATTTTATTTATTTGACAGAGTGTGAGAGAGCAAGCATGAGCGGGGTGGGGAAGGACAGAGGGCGAAGGAGAAGCAGACTTTCCACTGAGCAGGGAGCCGGACATGGGGCTTGATCCCAGGACCCTGAGGTCATGACCTGAGCCTAAGGCAGACACTTAACCAACTGAGCCACCCACGCACCCCAGAATGAAGTATTCTTTTAAAAACGTTTATTTATTTTGCATTTTATATTTCTTACTAATTTAAGACTTGGGTAAGGTGAAAATTCTCTCTCTCTCTCTCTCTCTCTCTCTCTCTCTCTCTCTCACACACACACACACACACACACACAGCCAACTTACAGAACTTCATTCTTTTGTCTACAAAAGTAACCATTTCTGATGTTTTCCCCTTATGGGTTCATAGAAAAAATTTCCCACCTTCTAAGGAATGGTGGAACCAAGTTCAGGTGAATGGCCAGGAGAGAATAGTAATCATTTATAACCAGTGGCCAATTCAATATTAAAATCAGTTGACAGTGAACCATTTTATTTGACCCTTCTCATCTAGAATGGCCCAAAGCAGATTCCTGAATCTGCCACAAAACCTTGTTTCCCTCCAATGGAAATGAGATCATGTTGTGCCAGCTGATCATCTCCATGAGTTGAGATTTAAAACAAGTGGAATTTGACTCCCAAATACCTTAATGGATTTTTTTTTTGGACCCAGGCTGCAAGACAAAAATGGAATAAGAAAAGATTTCAGTTTATTGAAGGAAACTGATGAATTCTAATTCCAACTTGCTAATGAGCAGTGTTTAGAAAAGACAAAACAATAAACTTGGGGCAGAAAACATGAATTTGTATATCCGCTGTACCACCTACTAGTTTGTGTGACCCTCATTTATAAAATGGAAATAGCACTTATACCCTCATGGGGTTTTTTTAGAATCAGAATAGAGAATGTGCATGACAGTGCTTTGTATATGTAGACATAAGAAAGGAGCTGCTTTGGGCTCAACTTTATGACCTTTTATTTTCATTTTTATTTGATGCAGAATTGCTGTGCAGGGAGCAAGCACTATAATTAAGAAGCCAGGAATATGGGGAATCCTTGATTAGCATCATACACTATGTACGTTACCATGCAAAGTACGTGAACAGAATATCAGTGTTGCCATGACAGCCTTTGTGGACTTAAAGCAACTTTAAATCACAAGTCCATCAGGGACTAGGTCATCTGTCTGCTTCCCTCTCTCCCATGCCCATCAGCCCTGTATTCATACAGAGTTAAGTGTGAGCCTAGAAGTTACAAGGAGACAGTCTAGTATATTTGGGAAAGAAAATAATGGTTAAGTGCATTGCAGGCTTTTAGGTCAGCCACTTGGGCAAGTGACTTAACCTCTCTGAGCCTCAGTTTCTGGTTCTATGAAGTGGGAGTGGTAGTAGCTTCCTTCAGACTGTTGTAAGCATTAAGTAAGAGAATGAATGTAATGCACTTGAGCACAGAGCATGGGACACATCAAATGCTGAATAAATACTAAGTGTAACAATATAACCACTAGCACTAGTAGAAAGAGTTTAAACATATTCAAACTTGGCTCCTCATTCCTAATCCAAGTACAAATTTATTCGTGAGCAGCAGAAAAGAAAAACTTCCCATCCACAGCTTTGTAAGCTTGTATTCACCTGGATATTGTAAAAAACGACTTGGTTATTCAAGAGATATAAGGACATTTGGCTTCCGGTTTGTGGGAAAACTTTTCCTTCCTCACCCCAGCCCCACCCTGCATCAGCTCAGCAGTCAGTCGTCAGATTCAGAGATGGAGAGCTTAGGACAGCTTCAGAGTACACAGCAGTCACTAAAGGAAGAAAGTATAGGGTCTCTTCATGTTTCTGTGACAAGGTCCATAGCTGCTGCTTCTCCCACAAAATAGTCCATGATGGAATAAGTAAATAGAGCTCATACTTGTGTGACAGGGGTGGCAACCACACTTTCAGATCTGGTTCCTGGCACACTTTGATGAGCAAATACCATAACAGAAGAAAGGCATGTTGCAGCTCCCTCACTACGTTAAACCCTGGGACAAAAAGATATGGCATGGCTTTAAAACTCAGTGGGCATCTTTGTAGTACACCTGATGAGCTTATTTTGCTGTTAACTGAAAGGTTGGTGGTTTGAACCTACCCAAGGATGGTCTTGATGGTCTTGTCTCCAGCTAATTTCTTGATGGGGAAAATATTCCCGAATTAGACAGTGCTGATGTTGCACAACAATGCGAATATGCAAAATGCAGCTGAATTGTACACATTAAAATGGTGAACTTTATATGTATTACTATAATAAAAATAAAACCCCAGTAGATGCATTGAAGAATGTATTTTCCAAACTCTTCATTGTAATTGTATTTTTCTTCCGGACGTGTATACCTACCATGTAGTGTGTCCTGATAGCTGAATGCTTATATGTTACATCAGCTTTTTAAAAAATCTCTGGTCTGGGGAGGTCCCACTCCATAGCATTTTGGCATCACTGAAGAATATATAACTCATCCACACCCCTGTTTTGGATTGGATTGAGTATCATATTAACGATACAAGCACATAAATTCCCTTGCAAGACTCTTTGGCCCTGGCACATATTTGTCTACTCTAGAAAATTCTCCCATGCAAACAGCAGGATGGGAATGAGATGTGTGTCTGCCCTCTCAAAAGGCATTGCATGGCATTCTTCATAAATGGGCAACAGGAGAAAGAAAGTGTCTGTATGAGTACAACTGAACAAGTTCCTGAGATCTTCTTTTAGCCAGCGCAGCTTGCCAGCACAGGACTTAGGACTCTGAGTTCTTCAGGACAAAGTCATGATTGTTTTTTTTATAAAGCAGAGATCATGAAAGGTAACAGGTCTTTAAGACCTACACAAGCACAGGGTACAAAAGAGAAACGGGGAGTTGGGAAGGACTCACAAAAGAGACGATGTCTGCTGGGTAATCCTTGAGGCAGAAGGTGGTGAATACCTTCCATGGAAAGGCTTCAGCAAAAGCCAGGGAAGCTCCGTGCTGGTCAAGACTGGCCTTGGTGAGCAAGGAAGGATGACCTTGTTCACCACTGAAGGAAGGTGCTCCCTGGGCAAGTTTTTTTTCTCACTCCAGCCAGCAGATTTCAGCTGCTCCTGCTATACCATGTCTTTCCAGAAATACGAAGGCTTGTGAAAGATAAACAAGCCTATGATGACCGCTGCAACCAGGATCAGGGAGAAGAGAACCATGAGGAAGACATAGGTGGAGTGGGACAGAGGTGTGGACAACGGCTGCTCAGCTGGGATCATGTTGGTCAGGTTCAGCATGTAGCCCAGAGTCCACCCAACATTGCTGCTCTGGATCTGCAAACAGTGGGGAAAGGCTGTTGTTTCTGGTTTGAAGATGAAATGAGCTTTCAGCAATCCCATCCATAACACTGAGCTTCAGGAAGTGGAGAGCACCACATTCAGTTCTCTAGCTGGATTACCCAGATTCCCAGAATTCCCAGATAATCTGGATTATCCAGATACTCTGGTTTCCCAGTTGTAAGCTGGGAATACGGTTGTAGGGAAGATGGAGCCCGAGGAAGTGATGAAGGAGGGTTTGGAGTCTCACTGCTCTATTCCTGAAATTCAGAGGAATTTGGTGAATAACTGCCCAATTCTCCTGCCTCTGCCTAGAAGAACTTACTTCAAACAGCCTTTGGAGATTTGCATTCCTCTTTGGTTAAGCGAATGTGGAGGAAAGGGTGTGGAAGGCAGGGTGGTGACAGAAAACAGGCAAAGGATAAGAGAATAATGATTGTCCCTCATGTCTTAGATCTACATCAGGTCCAGGAACCTCACCCTTAAGTAACCAGGACGTCTTTATGATTCAATGAGGGAAGACTGGGAAATAATCCCAGCAAGTTAGTGTTACTATATGGAAGTTGGAAGACTACACATGTTGACAAAGGATTCTTCCTAAATGTTAAGACATGTTCTGGCCCTGCCCTCTTCCAAGCAGTATTTTCGTCACCTCCAAACATATTGGAATGTAGATAGTCTATGAATAATAAATAATTTGGAAAATTTTTTATTACATGAGTTGTGCATGGTCATGGTAGAAAAATTAGGACGTACCGATAATCCTAAAAAAGAAAATAAAAGCCAGCTATATGTCACCACTTAGAAGTCGCTGCTATTATCTTTTTGTGACACATTCTTCCAGTTTTCTCTGTGTATATTTTTTTCCTTATAAAACATGGAATTAAGTTATATGTAGAATTATTCACTTAACAGTACCTTTCTAAACATCATCTCATGTCTCAAAGGATCATCAGTAGCATGAACTGCTTTTTATGTTTATTTTTACTCACTTTATCCAATTATTTATAAATCCTAGAAATGAAGTAATTGGATAAAATGACATGCATATACTAAGGCTTTTAGCACATACTGCCAAAACAGTCTCCCCAAAGGTTGTGCCAATTTACATTCCAACCAGTTTCCGTGTGGAAATGCTCCTCTCCCCTAAACCCTTGCTAATACTGGGAACTAATAATTTGTGAAGGGTCTGCTTCGGTTTATGGGGGGCAGGAACCTTATCTGACAGCATGTATCAAGGCAAGCTCCAGAGTTAGAGGAGTTACCACCTATGGTTTAGAAATACTAGATCATTCACTGAAGTCTAAAGAATATAAATCACTCGCAATTTTGACATAGACATACCCTTCAGACAGACAAAAAAATTGTGATGAAATGAAAGGCTAGGAATTATATCAAGGAAAAGATTAGCATTTGAATTACCAAGGTCAGTATCGACATGAGTGTAATGAAAATAGTATCCTTTAGGCTGCTATAACCCTAGGGCCTCGATATTTGCTTTGCTTGAAGTCACCATATTTAATAAAGGGAGTTAATTGTCTTTGCCATTAGTGGGTATGGATTTAAAAGGCAGAGAAGCACTGCTCTTGATAGTTTTCAAGCAGGAATTGCCCATCAATGTAAATGTTTCTCTATGCCTGGATACCTGCAGGTGGCGCTATGGTAAAGAACAGCAATGAGGTTGCTTGTGTAAGGCTTCCACTAAGCCTCACTTATAAGCAAAGACCCCCATTCACAATCACTCATCTTCTTTATGCTAAGCTTTCAGATTAATCAGCTTTGAAGCGACAACCAACAAGGCCTTCAGCCCTTATGAGAAGCCATAATAATCATTTCCAGATCATGGAAGGGGCCTTTGGGTTGGATGTTGAAGTCAGCAAACAGAATCACTGAGGCTACTGAAATATGGTTACATTTAATATCTCGCTGTTTGTTTTATAAGGAATTAGTCACTGTTACATGAGCAGAAAGGAGAGGCTGAGAATGCAGGTACCTCTCTTTCGATAGGATATCCTCAACCAGCTGGGCAACACAACAGGGCTTGACACAAAATGTCAGCTTGGATTAGAAGTGAAATGGTAGAACAGGACATCAGGCTGACTCCTACCTCTTTCAAGCCCAAAGCTGCCTCAGTCACCCAATCTCCCCACAACCCAACAAGTACCCAAATCACCTTGCCCATGAAATGAATGTTCTTCCAGGAATCAGCTGTGAAATGATAGCCACTCAGAAGGAGAGAGAGGATGTAGGCTCCAGAAAAGCAGTATTCACTCAGGTACTTCTCCTTCACGTCACCAAAATATGTCTTCAGCTGGAAGTGAAGTAAAGGATCTGTCACAGGTGTACAACAGGCACCTCCCCACAGGCCTCTTTACCATTTGAGTCGATCAAGACAGAAGAAAGGCCAGCTCACCCAGGCCCAAGCAATGGTTTCAGAGAGCCCTGGGCGCGGTGCTGCACTCCGTCAGTGGGTGCAGGGCTATACTTCAGGGTCTGTTAAGGAGACTTTTCCTCCACTGGGTTCTCTAGGATGTTCACAAGCGCTCCAGGAAAACACTGGTTTCCGTGATCTAGTAGGTTCCAAAACACGGACTTCCAGTATACCGTTTTCACCCCTTCTGAAACTTCCATTTCACAATCACATTAGCATTTAAAAAACTGAAAAATCTTGCATGAAAGAAATCCATCAGTCTGTTTAATCAGACTTTATGCTCTTGACTAGAGTATTGAGTTCAGAGTCTCTGAAGGAACTAGTGCATCTGAAGCATGTTAAGGGAAGAGTGTCATAAAAAGTCTTTCCACTCATGGGGCGTCTGGGGAGCTCAGTTGGTTAAGCGGCTCCCTTTGACTCAGGTCAGGACCTCAGGATCCTGGGATTGAGCACCGCAAAGGACTCCCTGCTCAGCGGGGAGCCTGCTTCTCTCTCTCTCTCTCTCTCTCTCTCTCTCTCTCTGTCCCTTCCCCACTTGTATTTTTGTTTTGTTTTGTTTTTGTTTTAAGATTTTATCTATTTATTTGACACAGAGAGAGAGAGATCACAAGCAGGCAGAGAGGCAGGCAGAGAGAGAGGAGGAAGCAGGCTCCCCACTGAGCAGGGAGCCGGATGCGGGGCTCGATCCCAGGACCCTGAGATCATGACCTGAGCCCAAGGCAGAGGCTTTAACCCACTGAGCCACCCAGGCGCCCCCTTACCCCACTTGTGATCTTTCTGTCTCTCTCAAATAAATATATAAAATCTTAAAAAAGAAAAGAAGAAAACTTTGCCACTCAGTTTAGTACCTGGACTAACAGTGCCGGGGCCTCCCAGGAGCTTGTTAATCCTCACCCCAGGACTACCAATGCAAAATGTGCTGTTTAAGGTGATCACATGCTCAGTAAAGTTTGAGAAACCCTACAACACAGTTAAGGACGTGTTTTGCTCAGAACTGCTAACAGTGCCAACATCTCACCTTCTGTCCTCAGCCCTTACCTGACCTCTTTTTTTTGCTTATGATGCATTTTTTGCTTATCATGCAAAGAGGTCTTCTTGAGTCCTTCATGTGTTTGCTCACCCTACTCCCAAATGAAGGCTGCCTGCTGACCCTTACTTCTCCTCCTATTGTAAATATATGCCCAGATGTCCACAGCTAGCTCTGCTCCTTGCCGGCCCTCAGTTAGAGAACAACGAGACATCTCTAGGTCAGCCCCAAGTTGTCTGCTGCCCTATTCCTCAGCTCGTGAAAACAGGCATTCCCTCCTGGACACCCTGGGCAGAGAGAGAACTAATATTTGCTAAGTATATATCAAGTACTAGGAATCAGGCCAGATGTCTTATAGGTAGGACCTCCTGGCTATGCGCTCACCACCCCCCCAATTTTGCCCAGATTTGTCTCTCTTCCCAAGCAACACCCCATCTCTAAATCCCCTACTAGCTGGGGTCTGTTTCTCACTTGGTTTCTGCCACCTCCCAATCTCTGGAAGGCTAAGTCCCCACCTAGCCTGCCTTTGGCCTGCTCTGATGGAATTCTCTGAATGACCCAACCTGGAACTTGTCTTTTTCTCACAGTCCTAGAAACAAACTACTCTTTGATCAACTCCTCTACATGGAACATTCTCCCAAAACCCTGGTGTGACATCAGTGCCTATTCAGATCCTGCCCCTGTCTTACAGTAACCGCACTCCTTTTTTCCTTGGTGGAAAGACCTCTCCTCCCATTTGATGTAGTCTCAGCAGCCCCATCAAACAAAAAAACGCTATGGAATTCCAAGAATCCACTTGGGCGAGACCTGAAAGTGCTGCAACCCACAGGTCTTTAAAAGCTGGCCTGTCCTTTGGGGGAATGCCATTTTGGTCTAATTTTCCTGAATCCTACAAATTCCTACTCCCTCCTTCTGGAAAGATGTATATTGCCATGCTGTCTAATCTGCTGAGGATTAATTATGATAGTAGCCAAAAAATATGGAAGCCAAAAGCATCTACCTGGTTCATCAGCCCAGATCTGATCATGTTAATGCTTGTGGACTCAACACTATGTTCTCTCTGAATGGGAGGATGATTTGCCTTTCTCTCTCATACTCCTCTCTTCTTTCTATTCTTGGGGCAGTGGGACAGTACCAGCTTCTCTTCTCCTCCCCCATTGCCCCTTACCACTCCCCCCACCCCAGATGAAGGGGCATGGCAAGTCTTCAAGAATGGGATGCTTTTCCCTAGAAAGGGTAAAAGTCCATGAGATTGAATGTCAGGACCCAGAGTATACGGAGAAATCCTAGTTAGTAGTACACACAGAATCTTACAGTGTTGTTCTCGTAGGCTGACCAGAGATCTTGAGTGCACCTATTTTCTGAGTGGAAAAATGATTACTCTGGTTGTCAAAATTAGAGGGTTGCTGACCTTCTAATTAATGTATCAGAAGACAAGCATGAAATGTCCCTTTCACTCACTTTCCTAACCTCTCCTCAGGAATCCAAGGATTGGGGGCATCCCCAAGGATTTGGAGGACATCAGTAGGTGTAGTTTGCATTTTATTTCTCCTGCCAAAGTAGGGACAGTCAATACAATATAACATGTATAAAGCATCTAGCTCACTTTTCAGCACATAAGATATGCCTAACAACTGTCAGTTCTCTCTTAGCCAAAGGTGTCTAGAAGGGACATCCCAAACTCCAGTCACACAGGAATAGCAGGAAAAGAGTTGCCCTATAAGAGTGTACTTGAAATGTATCCATTCCATATGGATAGACAATGCAGTTGGGGAAAATGAACCCTAGGTCATAACACCCACCTCAACATCAAGGCTCTGGGTGAGGTTCTAGTTCTCACCCTACAACTCCCCCAACCCCTGCCAAAGATTGCATAATTTCTTTCAGGTGCAGACCTTAATGAGCAGGACCTCTGAGCAGCAACTCATGTGGCTTATCTGAGTAGACCTACAGGTCTGCATATAGGCATTGCCAACCTAATGTAACCTGATGAAATTAAAAACAAACAAGCATACAAAAACCACAAAAGAACAGATGAAGGTAAGGAGAAAAGATCTGATAGAGCTTTTACTCTGAACAAGAAGTAAATCCCCCACCCCCACCCCGCCTCTCCCAGGGGCACCTGGGTGGCTCAGTCAGTGAAGGGTCAGACTCTTGATTGCAGGACAGGTCTTGATCTCAGGGTCATGGGTTTGAGCCCTGCATTGGGCTCCACGCTGGGCACAAAGCCTACTTAAAAAAAATTTTTTTCCCCCAAAAAGCAGCCTAAATCTACCTCCTTCACAGGCATGCATTGGGGTTGTTTCAAGTTGCTTCAACTCCAAGATGCTCACCTTCCTCCATAGATCACTACCAGCTGCAAAAAGCCTCCCCCGAGTGTTTTGTCAAGTGCTGAGGCATTTCAAGGGGCTCTTTCGGAAAGCCCAGAGTCCTCTTCCTTCTTATTCTAACTCAGACAAAATATGGAGGGAGAAGTCCACGCCTCGGGCTCTTGCACAACCTTCCTTCCTCTGTCAGCGCCAAGGAGATAAGCATCCACTTCTAGTTAATTACACTTCCTCAGAATGAAAGTACCACTCATATGTGCAACCCTGTCAATTTAAAACAGCTGCTGTTGGGAGCCACGCCTAGCTGATCTGTTTTGATTAGAATAGACCCCATACCTCTCTCCTCCCTGGAAACTTTCATCAGGTAGTTCTAGATCTTCAACGACTCAGTGCCTCAGACCAGAAATATCTGTGCTTCAAATTTATGAATAAGTAGGAGGACCTAGGCAGGGAGAAAGGGTCTTGCCACAATGGTGTTTATAGCGGAATCTGTGAACTGCTGGTCTTCCTTGCTAATAAAACTCTGATTTGGGGCATGGGGAGAGGAATGTGCGACAAGAGAGTAGCTCAGGCTAGGTCTAAGGTCTCTAAGCCAGTCCTAAAGTCCCACACCCTACTTTCCCAGCCAGTCCCAGCTAATGAGACACCAGAGAAAGACTGCTAAGGAGCTTCTGGGGTAGCTTATGCTTTCTTGTAAAATGCAACAGATGAATCTGGCTCTACCCTTCTTCTGACCTTGAAGATGAGCGATTTCTGAAGCCACATCCTGTGTCCGTGAAGAAAACAGGCCTAATGACAGAATTAAAGAAGGAACGGCTGAGACCAAGTCAAGCTGCTGACCTCACACTGGCAGTGGCGGACTGCCAGGCTCCATGTCAGGTAAGAAAAGTAAGTCCGTGCTGGCTTCAGCCGGGGTACGCCCAGTTATCAAGAAATGCCCATGCGCTCACTCCGGACCGAGTGCGCCCTCTGGGCTCCTCTAACATCTTTGCTGGATCTCCGTTCAGGTAGCAGGACTTGACGAGCAGCCTCCCATCCTCCCTGCCGTCAAGGGCACAGGATGATACCAAACAGTTGCTGTTTTTCATCACTCACCTCCTCCCAAGGCTGAGAGCAGAACTTTTCCATAATGTCCGTCATCTTTTCCTGCGAGGGGGTTTCCTCTGATGTAAAGTTTAAAAATTCCATCACATAGTAATAAGCCGAAAATGCCTGCAAGAGAAAATGCAGTTTTGCACTGTGTCTAACACAGAGGGACACTGACTCACTCTCCAGAAGGCTGAACCCCTGGTGATGGTGCCCGGAAATCTCTATTGAGTAAATTAATGAAATTAATGAAATTAATATTCCAGACCCAAAAGTTGTTTCTTTCCCGGGAGAGGTGTCACTTTGCTGCTGTTGCTTTACTGCTGACATGCATTTCTGAGCCGCCTGGTAACCACCTGTCTATATAGTTTTAATGGAGGAGTCGGAGAGAAAGAAAAATGAGGGGGGAGAAAAAAGAGAAAGAGGTTTAAAAAAATCCCATCTTTTAAAAACTGTATTTTATAGGAGCTTTTAATAAACAAAAACTAGGAACGTCTATATGAAGATACTCAGAGTTGCCTCTGAATGGCAATTTTAAGGTGTTTTTTCCTTTTTATTTCTGCTTTTTGGGCTTATTTCTAGAATGTCCAAGTAATGCTTTCTTTAAACAGTCAACCTTTATTTAACAAATATTGAAGTCTATCATGAACTAAGCACAACTGAAAGGTTTTTAAAAATCATTATTATGATCATACGTGAGAACTATGGAAAAGAGTACAAATGAGTAGGAAGGAAAATACTCAATTAAAATTCACAGGATAGGTGCTTGGAAGCACAATACTGTGTTCCATGCATTCTCTTTCCACTCCTTTTTCTCACCCTTCAGTTGAACTTTTGCGCCCCTCCTCCACTAACCTACCCACTCCAATGGCTACTTAAAAACAAAGTGATCAGATTACTCCTCGACTTAAAGCCTTCAATGACTCCTAATTATATGTAGAATAAAGTCCAAACTCTACCAGGTCTCTCAAAGCCAGGCATGCTCCAACCCTTCCCACTTTGCCAATACCACCTTCTACCTCAGCCACCTGCACGTGCCACCCCCTAGGCCTTCCCTTCCGAGCTCTGCCTCCCCAGGGTGGCACACCTGCCCTTCCCGGTGTAGCGATTCCCTTCACCTTCACTCAGAGGTTTTCTAATCCTCTCCCTGGACTAGGACGCTGTCTTATTTCCTTTCACAGGATTCTGCTGCTTTCTTCCCTGCGGTTGCCACAGTTTAATTTGCTTTTGTCTGTGTTTCCGGTCCTCAGTCTGCTTGCCCTCTAGAAGGCCAGCACCATGATGGCAGGGACCACCGCTGCCATGTTCTCGGCTGAATCTGCTGCACTGGCATGACACCTGGCCCACGGCGAGAGAGCTACAGATGCGTAAGTAGCGGAAAACCGCTCTCGAATTCCTAGAGCACGGTCTCGAAAGTAAGAGACGCTGGGTGGATGGATCTCTTTTGACTGAGAAACTGGATAAATCCAGACACTGGATAGCGACAGTATGCATAGCTAATGCCCAGAAATGTTCCCCCCTATTAATTAAAACTACTCAGAGTATCTTCCTCTAGTGAACGGACGGTGGGGCAGGAGGGAGAGGAGGACTTTTTACGGTGTACTTTTAAATTTTTTATTTTTGTTGTGTAAGAGCATTTAACATAAGGTCTACCCTCTTAAATTTTTAAATGTACAATATGGTATTGTTAACTATATAGAAGGACAAGGTTATACAGCAGATCTCTGGAACAGAATCATCTAGAGTAACAGAAACTTTACACCTGATAATTAGCAACTCCCCATTCCTCCTGTCCTTAGCCACCATTCTATTCACTGAACACATGGGGTGTCTTTACATTTGTCTTTAATTTCTTTAATCGGTATCTTGTAGTTTCCAGTGTATAAGTCTTTCTCCTATTACTAAATATTTTATTTTATTTATTTATTTACTTATTTATTTTAATTTATTATTTTATTTTAATTTATTTATTTTATTTTATTATTTATTTTATTCCTTTTGAGGTTCTTGTAAATGAGATTGTTTTCCTAGTTTCCTTTTCAGGTAGTTCACTGTTAATGTATAGAAATGCAACTGATTTTTGGATGCTGATTTTGTACCCTGCAATTTTCCTAAATTAATTTATTCTAACAGGCTTCTTATTTTTCTTTTTTTTAATTGAAGTATAGTTGACACACAGTTTTACATTATTTTCAGGTGTACAGCAGTGATTCAGTGTGTCTGTACATTATGTTAGGCCCGCCACAAGTGATGCTCCCATCCGTCACCGTACAACACAGTCACAATATCACTGACTATATTCCCTATGCTGTGCTTTTGTCCCTGTGACTTACTCATTCCATAACTAGAAGCCTGTATCTCCCATTATCCTTCACCCATTTTGCCCATTCCCCCACTCACCCTTCTCTCTGGCAACCACCAGTTTGTTCTCTGTATTTGTGAGCCTAACAGGTTTCTTTTGCTGTGTGTGTAGACTTTAGGGTTTTCTTTATGTATGATCTTGTCATCTGTAAACAGAGACAGTTTTACTTCTTTCTTTCTGATGTGGATGCCTTTTTATTTCTTCTTGCCTAATTGCTCTGGTGAGTTCTTCCAATACTATGCTGAACGGAAGTGGTGAGAGTGGCCATCCCTGCCTGGTTCTTTTTTTTTTTTTTTTTTTTAAGATTTTATTTATTTATTTCACAGAGGGGGGGGGATCANGGCAGAGAGAGAGAGAGGGGGAAGCAGGCTCCCCGCCGAGCAGGGAGCCCGATGCGGGCCTCGATCCCAGGACCCTGAGATCATGACCTGAGTCGAAAGCAGAGGCATTAACCCACTGAGCCACCCAGGCGCCCAACCTGCCTGGTTCTTGATCTCAGAGGAAAAGCTTACCACTTTTCCTCTCTCACCACTGGGTATGATGTTAGCTGTGTGGTTTTTATATATGGCTTTTATTGTGCTGATGCAATGTCTTTCTGTTTTTACTTGTTGAAACTTTTTATCATAAATAAGCATTCAATTTTATCAAATGCTTTTTCTGCATCTATTGAGATGTGTGGTTTTCATGATTCTGTTAATATGCTGTATCACACTAATTGATTTTTATATCTGGAGCCATCATTGCATCCCAGGGATAAATCCCACTTAGTCATGGTATATTATTCTTTTAATGGACTGTTGAATTCAACTTGCCAGTGTTTTGTTGAGGATTTTTGTTGTTCCAAAGTGTGTTCTTTCATTTCCATATATTTTGAATTTTCCGGTTTCCTTCTGCTATTGACTTCTAGGTTCATTCTACCCTGGTTAGAAAAGACACCTGGTAAAATTTCAGTCTTCTTAAATTTGTGAGACTTGCTTTATGGCCTAAGATGTGACCTGTCTTAGAGAATATTGCATATGCACTTGAGAAGAGTCTATATTCTACTGCTCTTGGGTGGAATGTTCTGTATGTGTCTGTTAGGTCTATTTGGTCTATAGTGTGGTTCGAATCTGCGATTGTTCTATCCAGGATTGACAGTGAGGCACTAAAGTCTCCTACCATTATGGCATTGCTGTCTCTTCCTCCCATCAGTTCTGTCAATGTTTGCTTTAAAGATTCAGGTGCTCTGATTTGGGGTACATATATACTTATACTTAATGTATCTTCCTGGTGAATTAACCCTTTATCATTCTATAATGTCCTTCTTGGTTTCTTGTGACAATTTATGACTTAAAGTGTATTTTGTCTGATATAAATATGACCACCCTTGTTTTCTTTTGGTTGGCACTTGCATGGAATATCTTTTCCATCATTTCATTTTTGGCCTATGTGTGTTCCTTAAATCTAAGGTAAGTTTCTTGTGGAACACATGGTTGGATCTTTATTTATTTATTTTTTAACATTTTAAAGATTTTATGTATTTATTTGACAGAGAACGAGAGAGGGAACACAAGTAGGGGGAGTGGGAGAGGGAGAAGCAGGCTTCCTGCTGAGCAGGNTTTTTTAACATTTTAAAGATTTTATGTATTTATTTGACAGAGAGCGAGAGAGGGAACACAAGTAGGGGGAGTGGGAGAGGGAGAAGCAGGCTTCCTGCTGAGCAGGGAGCCCAATGTAGGGCTCAATCCCAGGACCCTGGGATCATGACCTGAGCCAAAGGCAGACACTTAACGACTGAGCCACACAGGCACCCCACACCATTGGATCTTTAAACTTTTTGTATAGTTTGATTTTTTAATAATGAGCATGTCTTAATTTTTATAATAAATATTTCTTTAAATTTCATTTTGGGACATTTCAAAAGACTTTCTGATATTACTCCTAGAGCTCATTCTACCAGCAAAGGGCTTAATGAGTTAAGAACCTAGAAATTCACTTGCTTTTGCTAAGGTGTGACATGTGCTTTATAAAGAAATAAAAATTACTTTTAAAACCATTAACAAACAGGCGTGCCTGGGTGACTCAGTCAGTTAAGCATCTGCCTTCGGCTCAGGTCATGATCTCAGAGTCCTGGGATTGAGCCCCACATTGGGCTTTCCACTTAATGGCATATCTGCTTCTCTCTCTCCCTCTGTGATCTCTCTCAAATAAATAAAATCTTTTTAAAAAATTAAAAGAAAATTTGTGTAGGTGGGTACAGCAAAATACCAAACCATCAGTGGGAAACAGCCTGTCAGCATGAAATCCTGGTCTATCGCACTGCCTACCCCCAAAGCTCTGCATGCCATGGACTCTTGAAAATTCTTCCCGGACCTACAGATGTTTCCCTTTAGCATCTCAGAATCCTGCTCTTACTTATTTTTCAACATATAAAAGTTGCCTTCTTTTTTTCCTTCAAAATACATATGTCTTAAAAATTCTGGCTTATTCAAAGTTAATACATGTTTATTGTATAGAATTTAATTATTACAAGTTAAAAATAAAAGCTTTCCCTTCATCTAACCATCCTCTAGAGAAAAATACTTTTAATAATGTACTGCTTAATCCCTGCAGCAATATATATATATGTAAAATATAAAAATATATGTATATTTTTTTACCTAAATGTGATCATACTAGACCCATTGTTTTATAATCCTGCTTTGTTTCACTTGATAATAATACATTATGGGCAAGTTTCCCTGTAGATTTTAGCTTACCCATTGAGACTATAAAAGGTTATTATTTATGAATATATCATAATTTACTTACTCTCCTATTCATGAGTATTTAGGCTTTCCAATATTTCAGTATTATAAATAATGCTACAAGGTATTTGCATCTTTGTACCTTTGCCTTGAGATGATTTCCTTGGGGTAAAATGTTTGGTCAGAAGGTAAATATATTTTGCAAGTAGAAATATGCACTAAAAGACAAGAACAAGAGTGTTCATAAAACAGTACATAATATCCTCAAACTGGAAACAACTGAAATGTCCATTAACTATAGAACGGATAGATACATTTTAGTGTATTCATAGAAAGGAATACTCCATTACAATGAAAGAAAGAGCTACTGTTACATACAACAACATACATAAATCTCACACAATACTGAGTGAAAAGAAGTCAGACAAAAAAGAATATGCACTATGAATCCAAAAACTGGCAACACTAATCTATCATGATAGAAGTTGGAATAGTGGTTATCTTTGGAGGGGGCATATCAACTGGGAGAGTGGATAAGAGAACCTTTTCGGATGTTGGAAATTCCTGTATCTTCATCCAGATGATGGACTCACAGGTGTTTTCCTTATAAGCTATCAAGCTGTTGCCTTAAAATGTACACACTTTACTACAAGTGTATTAGACCTAAATTACATATATATATATATGTATGTATATATGTATATACATACATATATATATGTCATGAGATTTTTTTTAAAGATATACTTATTTATTTTAGAAAGACAGAGAGCAAGAGTGGGGAGAGACCAGAGGGAGAGAATCCTCAGATTCCCTGCTGAGTGTGGAGCCTGACATGGGGCTGGATCTTGTGAACCATGAGATCATGACCCAAGCCAAAACTAAGAGTCAGACACTTAACCAACTGAGCCACCCAGGTGCCCCCTTTTGAGATCTTCTTTCAAAAAGGTTGGATAACTTTTTAACTGTAGGAAGTAATTTCTCCCTGAAGTTTAAAATATGTTCTATTTTCTGTGAGCCCCACAAATGGTCCTTTATATGCCTCTCAAACAGTGTTATTCATTTATTCTAAAACCTGAAATCATTTCTTTCTAAACCCCCGAACCACATCTTCATCTTCAAACTTCCTAAAATCACCACCATTTTCCTGCACTATGGAAATCTCTGGGTTTACAGATCATAAACCTCAAACAAAGGCATCTAATGATCACAAAGATATCTTTAAGCTTAGAGGGAAAAGCTTCTAAAATACCAGAGGCAAGTCTCCTGCCTGCCCACATGGAAAAACCCATTAAACTACTTTCAGGTCTCTAAACACGCTTCATGCTTTCCCACCTCTAGGTCTGTGCATGCTGGACTTCTCACTAGAATATTCCAAATACTGACGTTCTTTTACTGAGAATATACAATATTCCAGGCATTCTAGCAGTATAGATCTAGCAGGCCTAAAAATGAAAGGATGATCTGTACACCATCCCTGCCTTCCAGGGCCTCGGGATGTAGTTGGGGAGACAGATATATCAACCTATAAAGACAATACCCGTTCTTGCCAGCCAAATTTGGTGCAACTTTTAACCTACACAGAATGCAATACATGGATTCCTGTTCAGTTTAACTGAGCTGGTTTCAGTGCAGCATCTATTCTCTCTCAATTTTTTTCTTGTTTTTATGGTATCGATTACCCACTCTCCTCCCTGCTCCTCCAGCTTTAGAGCATCTCCCAGGAAGCTGTTTACTTTGGCTTCTAAAACTATGCCCATTGAAATCTCCATTAACCTCCTAATTGGCAAAATCAATAGCCATTTTTTTTCATTCCACCTCTTCCTTGACTTTTCGCTGCATATCATGCATGCATTCATTCAACAACTATTGTCTGAACAACTATGTTCCAAGCAGTGACAGAAACAGATGAAAATCCCTGCCCTCTAGTGGAAGATAGCACAACTCAAACAAGTAACAGAGGATATAATGATCGGGTAAATAAGTCCTATAAAAGTAAAGCCTTTTGTTACATATTCTACATACATAAGCCTTTATTCACACTAGAGAAGCCCACAGAGTAGGCATAGTTCATTAATTTCTTCCAATCCAGATACAGTTTATCTCAGGGGTCATTTTTTTCATAAGAACTGTTGCCTAGTAATACAATTGACATCCATCTTTATCACATTTCCAGGGAAACAAATCCAGAAAAGTAACCCAAAGCCAAATTTGTCTGTAAGGGAAGAGAGGGGGTTTGTCAAATCATTTTCCAAAGATCCAATCCAAGACATATTGCTAGCACTTTGGAATAAAGATTAAATGAAGCACTCATAGTCACAGAAGAGACAAGTATTACACAAGTTCTAGTCACAAGTTCTGCCCCAAACTGACCACCTGACTTGTCCCCCATCTAACTTGACTACTCACACTATCTCGCTTCTCTAGCATGGCCTGCCTGCTTTTATTACTAGGTATTAGGTTCGCTCTACCCTGGCAGGAGGGAGCTTAGAGGCAGGCATAGCATCAGTTTCAGGGTCTTCTGTCTCTGGCACATGTGTCTGCATGTGCTTTCCATACTTCTAAAGAGACTGACTCTAACATTTGTCGGTAGCGTTCAATCCCAGCCATTGCCCTGCTTGGGCTCATGGTTCTACTTTAATCTCTACTTTCCATGTAACTTTTGTTCTAGATTAAGGGCTCTTAACATGGGGCTCACAGGTCCATCTCAAGGAATAGTGATGTCTTAAATTGTATGCAAAAATTTCAGCATGCCTTTACAAGTCTATTTTTCTGTTTAGACTATTGTTAGCTTTCCACACAGTCTCCAGAAAGTCTTGTGATCCCTTGAAGAGCTAAGAGTGACTGGTTTATTGAAGACATTATGCTAAGTGAAGAAAGACAAGTATATGATTCCACTTCTATGCAATACCTGGAATAATCAAATTCATAGTGACTCAAAGTAGAATGGTGATTGCCAGGGGCTGAGGGGAAAGAGGAGTGGGGCATTAGTGCTTTGTTTAATATAGGTGGAGTTTCTGTTTGAGAACCCAAAAATGTCTTGGAGGCAGATGGTGGTAATGGATGCACAACAATGTAAATGTACGTAATGCCACAAAACTGTACTCTTAAAAGTAGTTAAAATGGTAAATTTTCTATTACGTATATTTTAACACACACACACACACACACAGACACACACACACACAAGAATGGCTGGTCCAGACAACCTTGATATTTTTCTTCCAGCTGTTGTCTTGACTGTGCAGGTTATGATTTAGAGTCCTCTCTCAAAACAGAATCAAATACACAATATGCAACTGTAGAATAATGTCATTACATAAGGAATAGAAAACAAAATAAATACAAATGTGCCCATCTAATTATTAAAAACATCTGAATCAAATTTGAAGTAATGTTTTTAAACTCTCTCCTTTGTAGATTTTTAAAAATTTCTCAGATAATAATGTTTCTTTTATATTCCATATAGAAATAGACTATAGAAATGAGTATTTCTCTGTAGCCACAGTAGAGATCAAGTCTTAGAATTAGAATCAAGGGCAGATTCTGCTTGCTGTCTGAGCTGGGAATGTGTCTATTCATCTTTCTTTCTTTCTTGGACAGTTGTGCTCCAGAATAAGGTCATCTATTTCTCCTTCCCTGCTCCAGAACCAGTCCACTCATACTCATATTCATATTTATTTTTTCATTTTATCTACTTGTCAGTCTTTCTGAAAGTCTTCCATGTGTCAAGGCCTAATAGTTTTCCTGTCCATATATGCTCTTCAGAAACCCACTCAGTTGAGTTTAATATCTAATCTGGCCTCTTAAATCCCTTGGAAAGGTCTCTTCTAGGGTGGAATATTGCTTACATGCATTAGAATTTAACCGAGAAAAATTAACTGTTAATGGGATGGAATGATGAGGTTTAGGATGAATATTCTTTTTCCTTGATTTATTAATATAAATAAATTAAGAAACCTTAACCGTATTCAGGATGCTTTTATTTTTTTTAAAGATTATTATTTATTTGACAGAGAGAGAGGGCGGGAAAGAGAGCGCACAAGCAGGGGAGCAACAGGCAGGGGGAGAAGCAGGCTCCCGGCGGAGCAGGGAGCCCGACATGGGACTCAATCCCCAGATCCCTAGGATCGTGACCCAAGCTGAAAGCAGACACTTAACTGACTGAGCCTCAGGTGCCCCCAAAGGTGATTCTTGAGGGAAATGCTGACTCTGTTCTAAGAATCCCTAACCTTGCCTTTAGGTACTGGGGAGATGCCCTATACTACTGAAGTCAAAATCTGCAATCAGCTTCTTAATTTCCAAATTAGGGATTAATCTTACTATATAAACCTTTACTTGATTGGTGTCTATAACCTATGAGCCCATATTTAACTGCGAACAGTAACACTCTAGGCCATCTGTAGAGAACATAGAGCGTCAAAAGTTCAGCTCCTCACCTTCCAATTCCCAGCTTAAATAATTAATATTTATGGATGATGACCTGAAAGATATGTCTCCCCTTTTCCAGCCTCTCTGAATTCTTTCTTTCTAACAAGTCGAGTATCTATCAAAGACCTATACTGCCTCAGTCCATCACAGAATTGCTATGACTGATTTGGCTTTTTAATATTATGTCTCTTGGGGCACCTGGGTGGCTCAGTGGGTTAAAGCCTCTGCCTTCGGCTCGGGTCATGATCTCAGAGTCCTGGGATTGAGCTCCCCATCAGGCTCTCTGCTTGGCAGGGAGCCTGCTTCCTCCTCTCTCTCTGTCTGCCTCTCTGCCTACTTGTGATCTCTCTCTCTCTGTCAAATAAATAAATAAATAAAATCTTTATAAAAAATTGTGCCTCTAGGTTACAGTTGCTATAAGAAATTGCCATTTTAAGAAATATGGTCAAAGACATTGTCTAATAAGATCTCCTTTATAAAATATCCTTGAGAATCAATTTTGGAATATCTCTGCTTTGCCCTGGGACCTGGTATGCTATGCATAATGAAAACTATATCTGATTATGTCTTACTTTTTCCCCTTGGCTACTAGGAAGCTCAGAGCTAAATACACACACACATACACACACAAGTATATGTATACCTATGTTCTTTAATTCCAGTTCCCTCTTGAATTTGTTTTATATTCTTTCTTGTTTATATAAGTGATATGATGTGATCTTTTAAAAATTTCCTAAATTACCTCATAAATAATTCCCTGCAGATGTTTGCTCTTCCTTTTGGGTGTTTCTAATTTGCCTACAAATTGGATTCAGTCTAGCAACCAATGTAGCCAAACTAAGCAAAAAAATGACAGCTTTTCATACTCCATTTACAGAGTAAGAATTAAATCACCAGCGCTGAATGCAATTGTGGCAAATATCCCCTCCCTAAAAATTCTCTGTGGCTTGAGAGTACCCAGGCTAACTGGTTCCGGAAATAATTGGAATGCAACTGGATTTTTGTGTTGCAAATAGTTATGCTTCCAGATGCAGGACTGGGCAGTGGGAACTTCTGCAGGTATAACAGCCTAGAAAAAGGACTGTTAGGAGAAAGAATGAACCTTGCTAAAGACCCACCTGGTGTTAGGGTATGTTAGCTTTCTGCTATTGGTAGTGATATGAGCTGGAGGTGGCTCTTTCTGATTCACAAGAGCTAACTGTTAAAATTTCAAGAGTTTTGTGAGTCAGCTGATGTTATGTTGATTAAACTAGACCATGGTAGGAGTACTTATACCACATAAACTGGCAAAGTCACAAACTAGCCCCTACATCCTCAGAGAGCTGGTTCGTAGACACTTACCAGTCCACCACCATTGTCTGGCTTATCACTCAGAACTGGCAAGGAGAGTGGCATTTCTGTCCTCATTTTATAAGTGAGGAAATAGACTCAAAAAATCTTTAGGCTTTAGGGAGAAATTACAGAGGGAAAAACAAATTCTGTAACAGAAACTGACAAAGCAGGAATAGGTTCAGGTACGGTGCTAACTCTAAGGGCTATATTCAGAGGAAAAAGATCCCATTCAGAGGAAAGCAATGAGCTAATCTAAGGAGACTGCCAAGCTGTGGTTCAGAAGGCTGTGAGGAGAACAATTTCAGTGAGGGGCTGAGAGACCAAACAAAAAGGTATCCAAGGGGAGTGCAAGCCTCCTCACCTCTTCCAACTCCACTTCTCCCTACGTAGGTTGGAGGAATCACTTTCAAAAGCAAGAAATTCCACTACTGCCACCCTCAAGTAGAAAGGGTTTGCTCAAGCTTGAAGACAAGAATTGGGCTATGTTTCCCAGGAGCTGAAGCTTTCAGAGAAGTTAAAAAGTCAATACACAACAGTATATTTCTTTTCCTTCAGAGGTACTGGAATGAAAATGGCCCTTGGCTGTCCCCAGCACCCCTAGCCACCTTCCTCACTTTTGTGGCCCCCTCTTTTATCATCCAACAGTTAGATCCAAGGCAAGGGCGTTGGCCCAAAAAAGTCCAATATGGGCGACCAGGGCCAGCTCAGCTATAGGGCATCCAGGTGAGGTTCTAGTTTGTTCTGAATTTAGGTTTGGAGCTAAATAATCACCAAGGATTACTCTGCCAGGCATTGTCCTGGCATGCTGTTTCCCTCAGGAACCTTGAAGGGAGGAGTAACTGTGGTCTGTGCCATAGTAAAGGTAAGCCTGGATCCACGGGGCCGCCCATTGTTGTTTTCCCAGAGGTGATAGGAATGAAGAGCTCCTATAGTTCTCAAGTGGCAAAGCCAGATTTTAAACCAGGTGCAATTACTACAAGGCTTGTGCTCTGTCCAGGGATCTCTTTCTGTGACATTGGGCTGAGCCAGGAGACTTGGGAGAAACTCTCCTGCTGGGGTCCTATAGGAAAGTTGAACCTCCCTCCTCACATGCTGATCTGTTTTCTGAAAAACGGAGAAAGAGTGTGAAGGCAGACAGAAGCCCTTGTTTCTATGCATGATATCTTAAGTAATTAAAGAGATAATGCATATATGTTATTTAGTCAATAATTGGCTCTTGACTGGTGGTAATTTTGCAATATACTACCAAATTACAATTTTATTATAATAAAATTACAATAATGCTTCATCTCCAGGACCAAAATATGAAATCTGAATTATGAGGAGATCAAGGGGCACCTCTTCTACCTCTGCTCAAATATTTTATCTTATTCTAGAGTAATTAAGAAGGAACTGGAGCTGGGATTCAAAGAGTCCCCCAGCTGTTCAAAATGTAATGCAAATGAGGCTATCTTCAGTATTTCCTTGGGATTTCTTGAGTTTTTAACTTCAGTTTACAGAGGAAAGCCTTTAGTTGAAACATCTAACTGCTGCCTCTTCTTCTTCTGACATTAAGAAGCCAACTATAGCAGATCCCAGGGGGTGTGCCTACCCAACAGCTAGCTCCTTCTTCTGACTTATAGATTCCTGATTTCACCCATGTAGAGGAAAGGACCATGTATAGGAAAGACTCCCCAGTTCCAAGGATGAAGAGTTATTAGTCTAAACCAAACACAGTAATCCATTCCCTTTTATCACAGATTGGTTTATAAGTGTGCATTTCACCAAATTCTGGCCAATGACATCTGAAAAAGGCATTTGTTGACACTTCTGCAAAATTGGACAGAAATATAATCAAAAGAAACTTCTTTCTTTTTTTGCATGGGAAACAGTAGCTGCCATCTTAGCACCACAAATAAAGGCCAAGAAGATAATGGAAAAGCTGACCCCAAGTCCTGACATTGTTAAACCAAAGAACTAACCCTGAATTACCTACCTAAAGCCTTATTATCATATGAGAAAAAAATAAATCCTACTATTTAAACCCTTTGTAGGCACCCCAAATCATCCTAACCAATATACCTTATTATTTTACAAACTTACCCCAAAATCCCCGTGAAGCGGTGGCAAGAAAATCCCATTGAAGGAACAGTGGGAGTAAGGACAGTAACTGATGTTGAAGAGTTGAAGGATGCTTTGCTGGCATTGTTGATAATTTCCAGTGCCCTGGATTTGAAACTGATCGAATGGAAGAGTCATCTCAAATCTCTTGGTGCAGGGGCTACTGTAGAGGTCACTTACGTTCATTACTGTCTCATATCCAGGGTGAAAGCATGGGTCCCTGAGGGTTCCGTTTGTACCCTGAATGGAAAAATCACTTGAAGACATCATGTGCAAACGTGCTGGGTGCAAAAAGCACCACTCTGACTTCCTTAATGTGTAGGAATTTTGTATCTTAGCATTGGCATCCTTATGCCCCTGCCGTGCCTTTTTCACCCTTGGAAACAGTCAGATTTGTATACCAGGTACCAGAAATGGTATCAGATGTGGATGAACTTTCGCTATTCATAGAAAGCTAATAGAGCTCAAGCTGGCAGAAATGCCATTAGTTTGAAATGCCCCCTAGTGCTTAGTTAGTACAAATGAAATACATAGGTGAGGAAAACTCATTAGGAAAACTCTCAAGGCTCTCACAAATAGTTCTCCAGGAGGAGTCTGCCTATACCCCCCCCAACCTCCAAGCAAAAAAATCAGAAGCAACATGCCTTGAAAGTGCCTTAGATCACTTAAGCCAGGAGTATCAAAATGACTTTTAACCCACAACCCGATATGTTCAAAGGAAGAAAGGAGGCTTGTGCGGATAAAAGGCTTAGTGGAGCCTTGGCACTCAGTAGGTGTTTCTCAGGATCCCCTACTCCAGTGGGAATCACATATAGACAGTGCTTCTGAGAAGCAGAGCAGGAGCTTTGGAGGAGAGCAGAGAACTGGTTGTCCTTTCAGTGGAGACGGAACAGCTGGGTGCGACAGCCTTGCTCTGTGTGTGTTTGTCAGGGTGTGCCTGGTACTCACATGACTTTGAGTATGTTTAAGTTTTCTTGTCTTCAGAAGACAAAAGCCGTCTGGGGACAAGACGTGAAGTGCTGATGGATAAACTCTGTGTTTCCTCTAAGTGTTTTTCTCCTCACCTCCAGGTTGTTTCTGACAACCCCATTCTCTGTAATTGTAGGAGATGGAGACTAAAAAGTGCTAAAGAGCTTGTAAATGACACACCTCTCCCAACAATACTCGAGCATGTAATTTTTGCTGTCAAGGCCACAGGGGTGAGAAATTATTTGCAAGAAAGGATCTGAGTTGTGTCCTTGGAGAAAGTGCAGTAAACAAACACAGGAGATGATGTCTGGATGGGACGATTCACAGGGGTCGACCAGATGTAGTTAGATATCCTGCTTGAAAAGGTCTGCAAAGTACAGTAACCAAGTTCAGACCAATTACTGAAGTAGAAAGGGACAACAACAGGATATGGGGGCTGGTGGCCCAGATGTGGGGAGGGTGGGTCTGGATTCAGTTATACTTGCCTGAATGTCCTTGGCCAGTTTCTGCCTGAGTGCTTGATCCTTCCCATAGCACAAGAAGCTGTGCGTGTACACGCTATAGTCCCTGCCGTAGAGGCGGAAGTGCAGAGCGTTGCTTGGAGACTCAATCTCCTTGTTTTGGGGCACAAAAGTGATTTGTGTAGAGGCTCCCCCAAGGTCTAAAGCCCCGTATGTTTCAAGAGCTCTGTCTTCATTTGGGTTCAGGTTGAGCCAACCCAGTTTCTGAAAGAGAGTACAGTCACCAGTGGTAGCAGTCTCTGGATACCCACTTCACACTATATCTTAGACTCGGGGACTTCCCAAGGTGAAGGAAAGGGGGCATAAGGTGACACAAAGCTCACTCGATGCTCCTGAGTCTGCATCAGATCAACAAGGAACATCAGAGAAGCATGAAAAGAGGGGCTTCAAAGATAGAGCTCAGACTGAAGCAACACAGAAGTGGCATAGCCGGTATTTACAAATAAGGAGTCTGAGCCGAAAAGACTCAAGTTCAAATCTCTACCCATTTGCTCATTAGCCATGTGACACTGAGCAGATAACTACCTTCTCTAGGCCTCAGTCTGAGACTTGAAAATGATAGAATTTCTCATGTAGTTGTTCTGAAGATGAAATCAGACAGTACATGAAAAGTGCTTAGCACAGCACAAGACACATAGCACTAGGCAAATACTAGCTAATCTTATTTTTAATGATAGACTTTTAATTTCCTCTGTGTCTCCCTAAGGTGAAGATATGATTTCCTTATTCTCCAATAGGAAAAGTTCTTGTAATAAAATTCTTGCAAATGTGGGGATAAATTAACATGCCCATTCACCCAGCATTCATTCTGGCTACAGATCCAAATACTGCCTAAGACCCCAGTGGCACTGACCCCTGGATCCACCTCCCTGGGTGCTGCGAATAATCAATCACCTGAGTGAATTTGCCTAGCAGGTAGTTGATGGTAATCCAGCCATAGGCACCTTCCTCTTGGCCGGTGATGATTCTGGCACCCTGGAAGTCAAAGTGGTAATTGCTGAGGCTCCTCGCCACCGCAGCCAGGACTTTGTCTGCCAACTGTTCATTTTCTATCCTGTGCAAAGGAAGAGCTGTGTTTACCAGTTTCATTTGAATAACTACAAGTACTCATTTTAGTCACAGCTTCCAGCAGTTCTCCTAGGAAGCGAATCATAACTCCCTGGAATAAACAGAGAGATGGAGATCCCCACACATGGCTGTCTGAGAAGCCCTCCTTTGGGTGAGGCAGAACTAGTCTTTTGGCCCTCCTCTCCAAATCCAGATCCTTCCAGTCCCTGCATAGGCTGCTCTTCCTAAAATACCGGGGTTTTTTTGTTGTTGTTGCTCCAAAATATTATCAAAGTAATTTTCATTTTTGTGGTTGTGGTGGCTGAATGTTGTATAATCACCACACCTGGAGATGACGAATGCTACGTTAGCCATCACTGGTGGCTTCCAGCTGGTTCCAGAGTCAGGCTCTGCTTGAGGTTTTTAATTATGGCTGTAGCAGATACCAGGTGGCATATGTCCTGAGACAGACACCCAACCTCCACTGGGGGGCCAGACTAGGAAAAAAAAAATCTTCCTCATATTGTTCATCAGTTCCTGGGTCTGTCTGCGAAGTCGAGACCTAAAGAAGGAATCTCCCAGGGTTATCCTAGTGAAAATGGGATTCAATTACTTCCAACATTGAGAGCCTCTGGGTCAGAGGATGCCATCTTCCAACCAGTGCTGAACCCTCTCACCACTCATCTGAATAGCTTCACACCCTACCCCTGGCTTCCCCCAGTTTTCTTTCCCTTTCCTCACCCCCAGTCCACCTCTCTCCTAGAGTGACCAACAGCTTCCCATTATCTCTCAGATGAACACCAAATTCCCAGCATGGCCCACAAGGCACTTTGTGAGCTGGACCCTGCCTCTTCAGAATTCCACTCAGAATCCTGGCTCTACAACTTACCAGGCGTGTGACTGACCTTGGGGTGACTTACTCAACATTTGTAAGCCACAGCTTCCTTATCTGGTTAATAATAGTTAATAACACCTCTTCATAGAGTTATGATGACTAAGCACAGGGCTAACAACATAGTAAGGGCTCAACAAATACAAGCTGCTTCATCATTATTTATTATTATTATTAATTCTATAGTCTATGTTCTATTTATGCAGAACTATTTATAGTCTTCTGAATATGCCCTGGTCTCTCACTCATCCCTGCCTTTGCACATCTACTAGAACACAAGCTTCAGGAAGGCAGGGACTTTGTTCTCTTCACTCCTGTATCCCCAGCACTTAGAACAGTGTCTGCCACATACCAGATGTGGAAGAAACATAGGTAATGGATTACATGACATCTTCTCTGCCTCTAATGTGCCCTTCCCTTCCCTCCCACTCATCCTTTGTGATTCAGCTCATGTGTACTCTCCTCCCATTCTGAGCAGGGCCAAGTATGCTCCCATAGCAACTCTGAGCACTCCTCTATTAAAGAATTGAGGACCTGTATCAAAACTCTGATCTCCTTGAGAGCTGAGTCGCCTACTTTCATGTCCTAGGACAGAGTAGGTAGTCATTACAAGCTGAATGAATAAATGAACAAACAAATAAGGTACATAAGTACTAAATGGTGACCAAAGAAGGTGTGCTAGTTGTGATTGTGTCTTGGGACATCTGTGGGTCTCCTCTGGTCTTTCTCCTCCCACATACTGGATGTCTAAACTGGTAGCCTCAAACCCCATAGTACATAGGCTCAACATTTCTCTTTGTGCCCCTGCTCCCTTAAATTCTCTGTGGGGAGATGCAAGAGGACTTTTTTTTAACATACTTAAACTCCCACCATTACACATACTAAGAATTTGGGAGTTGTACCCACATAACTGAGATTTTCTTTCTGAAGTGTAGACATTTAGGATGGTTAGAACGTGGGGTGCTAGGGAAGCGTGATGCTATCCCATAACTTCAGAGGCTCTTGCACTACCCAGCCCATCCCCCAGACACCCTGTGTCTCCATGTGCTGCTGTACCTGAGCAAGCGCATGCCTGCCGTAGCTCCCAGGTAAACGGGGGTCTCTTGGTGCTGGGACTTTGGAACCACTTGAGTGGCTCTTACCATGCATGCCGTCAAATAAATGTCTATTTCACTTAATTTTTGAGCATATCTTGAGATTCCAGGACCTAAGGAAAGATGTAGAAGACGACAATCTTTTTTAAAAGTACAGGACACACCTGGGTAATATTAGAGCAAAATGCTGGTGTTTTCTGAGAAAATCAAAGAAGACAATTTCTTGATGTGATATAAGTTAGGTTGCTGTACTTAGAGGGTAACTCTCTGAACCTGGCCTTGGTAGGATCTATTTTCAGACCTCGGGCTGAGTCTGTCCACTGTTCAATAACTTTACCGCTGGATGGCGCAATTTTCACAGTCAGTTGCATAATCTCCCTAACAGGTTCTCACCTTTTTAAGGGGGAAATAACTAGAATTTAAATAAAAAATTGAATTAAAAAATTAAATGGGGATTTTATAGATAGTTACCCTATAGATCTGCTTTTTGATGTTTCTTCTATAAAACTGTAACTAACACCACTAATTCCTAGAAGGCCTAAAAGGAGAAATAAGAAATTTAGGACAAAAATTAAAATAAGCACTGGGCACATTGGCTTTTACTGAAAAGACAGTAACTGCTGCTAGCTATGTGATCATGGACAGTCCCCTGAAATTTCTGAAGTGGAGTTTCTTCCTTTATTAGAACAAACAGGTATAGAATCCATGTCTCCTTGGCAGTTTTTCCACTTTGAAAACCTGGTTTCCCTAGTAAAACTGTTTTTCCAATTCCAGAACAAAACTGCTCTGCTAACTCTTGCTAAGAAGGGGATTAGAGCTAAGATTCCATAAGGGTTTTTTTTTTAAAGTTATGCTTAACAATCTCCGCTCACTTTAAAATAAATATCTACACTTTAGTGAAGATGTGCATTAAAGATCTTTGTCCAGATATGTGATCCGTATCTTTCACACGTTTTTAAAAAGTCGGTTTAATAGTAATGAAAAGATCAGCTCTAAGTTATCAGGTAACTGTTTTGATTCACAAATTCTGGCCTTCAAGAACTGGTGGCTTTCCCCTCACCTTTCATCTAAATATTTGATTAGAGGACGCTCTCTCTTTTGAGAGGGGAAACGTCCTGCACTTCTTTGGCCAGACATACCTGGGATGAGTCTCAGAAAAAAAAAGATAGCTGCTAAATTTAAAAAATANTTGATTAGAAGACGCTCTCTCTTTTGAGAGGGGAAAAGTCCTGCACTTCTTTGGCCAGACATACCTGGGATGAGTCTCAGAAAAAAAAAGATAGCTGCTAAATTTAAAAAATACCAACACTTTTTAAAAAATGGAAGGCAGTGAATGAAAGAGAAGCCAAAAATAATGAGGGATTTGGGCTTAAGAAATGCTCTACGTACTGTCTCAGAACGGATGGGGCCACTGCCTGAGGATATCAGGCTCCTGGGTAAAATGACTTGCTCTCTTGGAAACATCTCCTCCCTACTGCTTTCTTGGCACTCTTTGAAAATTGGGGGACCTCACAGACCATCAGAGTAAAAGTCAGTCTTCTGGGAGCTAGGTTACCTATGATAAATAGTGGGACTCTGCCTCAAAAGGCCCAGAGAGATCAAGGTCAGAGAAGACGGTGTGGTGCGGTAACATATGGTGCATGCTAGGGTGCTGAGTGGAGGGAGTGGAAAGGGCTAACTGACAACTCTAACCTGTTCTGTGACCTTAGAAGAAAACTGGGGGTGGGGGGGATCAATCTGTAATGTGGCGATTCAGAGTAGAAGGAAGTGTGGAGTGCAGTAAAGAGACCTAGACTCTTGCCCTGGGTCTGTTGCTACTTGTAAGTCACTAGTCTCCCGGGTTTTTGCTTCCTTCTCTGAAAACAAGATTTAAATGATCCACAAGGTCCTTTTTCCAGGCCTAGGAATCTATGATTTGGCCTCCCCTGCCCATTTGAAAGCTAAAGGCTTTTGAAAATCTCTTCCAAGCTGTAGCTTAAAGGATAAAGATTAAGAGCAACAATTCTTTGGACCAACAGTAAAAATATCACCTGGGAACTTGTCAGAAATGCAAATTCTGGGGCCTGTCCCAAACTTACTGCATCAGAAACTCTGGGGGTGGGGCCCAGCATCTGTGTTTTAACAAACCCTCCAGGAGGGGCCCAGCATCTGTGTTTTAACAAACCCAGCAGGCTCTGCTGCAGATTCAAATTTGAGAGCCACTGGGGAAGTCACAGGTTCAAAGTTGGGCCGATCTCCATTTGAACCCCAGTTCCATCACTTACTAGCTCAAGCAACCTTAACAAGTGGCATAACTGCTCTCCATGTCAGTGCCCTCATTTAAAAAAAAATGGGAATAGTAGGACATAGCTCCCAGGAAGACCGTGAAGATGAAATCACGCATTTTCACTACTTGGTGCGTGGCACACAGTGCCATGTGATGGGAGCCACTATGACACGACGACTTCTACATTTGTTTCTTCTTCAAGGGCTCCATCATTCAGGACTGATTTCAATATTATTTGTGTAATGACAATAAAATAACAGCACCAGCTGCCCCACTATGTTCTTCACTGAACCTCCTTTTTCTCACGTGTTCCCCCCACCTGCCATATATGTTCTCACATACGTTCCTCTCATGCCCCACTGTCTCCCTCCCCTTTTCCTTCCTCTTACCTTTCAGCTTGCACTCTGTTATCTGGTGCACCACCCCTGTGTCGTTCTCCTTTTCTGCCGGCCACTTATAGATGTACAAACTTGTGTGAGAAGAGCCTGCGTCCAGCACAATTCCGTACTGAGGGGAAAACAACAAATCAAGAACTTATCAAAGGATAATCAGGGATTACATTATGCTTCCCCATTCTCAGCTTGCAACAGAAGGAAAAGAAGACAAGGATCTTCAAAAACATGAGGAGACATATTTTAATTCAAGAGGAACATGTGGAGGGGGGGTGGCCTGATAAAGACCTGATCACAAGAACCACCCGAACACCAACCCCTCTAGAATCGTGGCTCTTAGTGCTGGCAGCACGTTAGAAGTTTCCAGGCCTTACCCAAAGAGGGGTCCGAACCTCACTACTGATTAGAAGCTTCTCAGGTGAGTCTGATGGACAGCCAGGAATCAGAACCAGATGCTGACGCAGCTGAGACAACATGGAGGGAATAGAAAGCCAGGAATCCAGTAGTTCCCAAACTTGTGTGCACACTGGAATCGTCAGAATCACCTGCAGAGCCTTAAAAGCTAGCAATGCCTGTGTTCTACCCCCAGATACGGGCTTTAATTGGTCTGGTATGTGGCCTGGGCTTTGGAAGAGAGACATGGAAAATACTAAGCATGTATTTTTCATTATGACTATAACTATACATTGTATTTAATACATTTTAAGAGATATGTATTTTCATGTTTTAGGCTCTCATGACTGAGGGAGATGAAAGGAAGAATAAAGGAAAAAAGAAGGTGGGAAGAAAGAAGGGGAAAGACAGTATGAGAAAGAACTTGTTGGTCAGAGGGGAAAGGGCAAAGTCCCCACATTACATGTCATGAAAATATTAAATGTACCAGGCAGGTGTTGCCCGAAACTTTTCAGGAGAGTTCTCTGATTTAACCCTCAGAACAGTGCTGTAGGGTAGGTACTCTGTTTATCCCTGCTATATAGGTGAGAAATTCAAGTACAAAGAGGTTAAGTAGTTTACTCAAGATACACAGTTAATAGGTGACGGAGCCTGGATTTGGATCAGAGTCAGACCCAAGACCTTATGCTCCATATACAGAGAAACATAGGAGCAAAGGCAGAACAATAGTTTTTAAAAGACTTTTAATGAGGGATAACTACAGCAAAGTGCATCCCGGTGAATTTTTACATAAATGCACATCCATATACACCCCACCCCCAAGATCAAGATCAAGATTCAGAACATTTTCTACTGCCCGTCTCAGTCAGTTCCTCCTGAGGGTAACCGCTGTCTTGATTTCTGTCACCACGGAGGAGTTTTGCCTATCTTTGAGCTGCAGTAAAGGGACTCGCACAGTGTGCCTCCTTTATGTCTAGCTTCTTTTGCTCTACCCTATCTCAATGCATCCAGACTGTGTGCAGCCATAGCTCATCCCTCTTCGTTGCTATACGATAGTTCCTATTTCATTATATGCACTATATTTTTATCTGTTCTACTGTTGATGGACATTTGAGTTGCTTCCAGTTCAGCACTATTGGGAATATAGTCGCCAGGAACATCCTTGCCCATGTCATTCTGTGGATATAAGCTCTCATTTATTTTGGGTATTTACATAGAAGTAGATTGCCAAATGTTCTTTTTGATCATTTGATGTTCATCTTTGGTTACACCCCTAAGTTTAATCGGGAAAAATGCCATGGGGCTCGTGAGGAGAACATAATGGTACCGGTACTTTAATTTATCATCCCTCTGCTAGAGAGAAACATGGAGCAAAGTAAATGGGGAAGCAGAAGGAGGAGAAAGAGGAGGCACGTCTAAAATGTGAGCCACCCACTCCCACCACACTTTGTTGCTGTGGACCTCGAAGTGCCATCTGCCTCTTGATAATGCTTAACTGAGCAGTCGTTTGATATCTATCCTTCCATACTGTCTTATCGCCTGGTAAGAACCTAAGATCTTCCAGGGAGGAAAGAAGAATGAGGATATAAGAGACCTCTCTGGACCACTAGCAATAACTAAAAGCAGAGTCTGCTGAGGTGTCAAGCTTTATTCTGTTTCCCCAGATGAGGAGAGTATCAATATGCAGCAGAGGGCAGATCCTTGGCCTTCTCGGCCTAGTTAGGCACATTAGGACTCCCTATGGCAATGAACATTATGACCTTAAAAACAAAAAGGCCTTCATACTTGGCAAGAGAGCAAGCTGGACAGACTCCTCTGCAAACAGACTTGCAGTGAGAGGAAACCAAGGACTGACCCATTGGGGAATGCCTGGGGTCTGAGGCCTTTGGAACCATGGGCAGCCTCCTGGGGTGGAGACAGGCTCAGAGGTTACACAGCAGAAAATTCTGTTGTTCCTTAGTAGGGTCTGTGAATTCTTCCTGTCAGAAAATGTTCCAACCACAGCAGCCTATGATAAAATCTGAGGCAGCAGCAGCAGGCAAGCAGCCTTTATCTGGGATCAGGACATTCTATTCTGTCTTTGTTGACGTGAAAGTCACTCTTCCAGCAGAACAAAGGAATCCGCCTTGCTTCTATCAGCCTGTTTCTCGAAGGCCTTACCCAATGAGATGGTGGAGAAATGCAAGTTTTTGCTACATTTGGGCTGTCAAGTGTTTGAGCGGGAGGTGTGGTGTATACCGTCACGCAGGACTTGAGGGCATTCCACCTTGTGTATACAGCAGGCTGGAATGCTAACCTGCTGAATTGTGCCAAATATTTTTTCTGTTAGGAAACGGTTTGCAGCTTGAGGGACAGATAAAAGCTTGATTGTGTGAAAATTCTATTTGAGCATTTTGGAAGTTTGCCTTTAATTGTTACAGAACTGTCAGCATATTTACTCATTTTCATAGCTGGCCCATCTTAGAGCTGTAAGTTCATTCTACGTAATCTTATTTGAGAGCTGAGAGACCATGTCCAGTACAGTTCAAGGATCTAACAAGTACAGATGGTGAAAGCCTTCAAAGACCCATCTAGAGCCCGGGTAGCTGCCATCTTTTGTTCCTTTTCACCATACCAGCATTTTCCAATGCATGTTCCAGAGAACAATAAGCCTGCAAGGATCTAGGCAAATAAGCCTTCCCAGGAGTTTGGGGAATGCTGAGTTCTCTCTGTCTCTCCCTCTCTCTCTCCTGGGCTCACAAACCCACTAGGTAATGAATGCTTAGGAGAGTCTGGCGGTAGAGAAACTTGCCTAACTTTGTTTGCGCCAGCATTCCTCCGACTCCATGACGACAGAATTGTTTAAAATAAAAATCTCTACCCAACAGAAATGTTTTGACCAATGCTGTGCCTTGCACCATGCTATCACTCCTAACCAGTATTTCTCTGTGCTCATATTTTAAAAAGGCCCCATGAGTACATTCTTCACATTAAAGAAAAATCAAAGATATGTGTGGTGATGAAGAGATCTGACATTCCCCTAATATTATTTCAATATGATTTTAAGAATACTAAAAGTTTACTAAATAACATCTGTAAAATGAAGAGGAAAGGGAAAAAAGACATTTAAGATCCTACCAACTAGATACCACTGTTATTTTGATTTATCACCTTCCATTCTTTCCTAAATACATAAATTTTTATATGGCTGCAGTCTTACCATGTAAATACAACTTTATCCTAAAGTTTTTGATCAGGCACATGATTTTAGCAATCATAACTGATCTTCATAAGCTATGTTGAGTGAACAGAAGCAGTGTTCCAGGAAAAGGAACAATAAAAATGACCTTGCTTGGTTCACAGAGACACCAATGTAGGGCCTTTGGTGTAGACCTGGAGATGTGAGTGGCCACAGAACCTGAGCTCACAGAGACTGGAGGCCATGGGGACGTGGGCCAAGACTCTCTTTAAGGTGGAAGTAATTCGGGCACCTGGGTGGCTCAGTGGGTTAAAGCCTCTGCCTTCGGCTCAGGTCATGATCTCAGGGTCCTGGGATCGAGGCCTGCATTGGGCTCCCTGCTCAGCGGGGAGCCTGCTTCCTCCTCTCTCTCTGCCTGCCCCTCTGCCTACTTGTGACTTTTCTCTCTCTCTGTCAAATCAATCAATCTTGAAAAAAAAAAGGTGGAAGTAATTCTACCTGCACAAATGTCATACATTCAGTATTTCAGTATGCCTCAGTCCAGGCATCTGAGTAAATCTTTCTAGATGTGGAAAGAAATAGAAAACTTGAACATCAGATGATCTGCTTCTATTCCTGTCTCTGCAGAAGTGGGATGTTCAACTCTGAGTCTTATTCAGGAAACATCCACCCTGACACTAACCAGCTCTCAGTTCCCTATAAGCTACATAGTTTCTGTTCCACAGCCTTAGCCCAGAATGCCCTTCACCTGTGATCCCAGCCTTCTCCGACCTTTTCAGATTTGATTCTACCCTCCTAATCCATGGCTCAGAGTACCTGTATTTTGCTCTAAAAACAGCACTCACCATGATGCATAACTACATGTCTATGTGGCTATTTGATCTGTCTTCCTCATAAGGATGTGAGCTATATTATTAGGGCAGGCCTGTTTTGCTTACTATGATATAGCTAGCATCCAACTCAGGATATCCTACCACATGTTAGACACAAAGAAGGAATTCAACAGACAATTGTTGAATCAAATGAATGATTGAGGGGGGTTAGAATTGTGTTATTCCTGAACTCCTTCCAGTCCCAAAAGGACTAGATATTCATGGTCTAATATAAAGTAGTACCATCAGGGTTGAGTTCCATGGTCACTACTACCACTACCCAAAAAAACCCAACCAAACAACAACAACAACAACAAACAAAAATCATAAGCCAGGGAACATGGACAACGGTAAGATAATTAATTTCTCTCGGTCACTTCAGACATACTGGTTCCTCAGAATACTTCTTAAAAGTCCCTGTAGCTTTAACTGTACTTTTAGCAACGTCATTTGGTTGTCTCAGTGAGTCCTTTTGAATAAACAAAGCTAATCCTTTCGAATTTGACTCCAGTACTCTATAAACAAATCAGGTCTCCATTAGCTACGGTAATGCTGGCAGGGCCTATAAACAATTAGAAACCATTTTCTGCTTTTCTTTTTTTTTTTAATTGGAATTACTAGACTTTCAATACAAACCACAGTTCTATTGCTGTTTGTTTGTTAATTGTGGTAAAATACACTGAACATAAATTTACCATTTTAAGTATACAGTTCAGTGGCATTAAGTACAATAACACTTTGTGCAACCATCGCCACCATCCAGCTCCAGGTATTGTGTTTTGGTTGTTGTTGTTTGTTTGTTTTTTAAAGAATTATTTATTTCAGAGAGAGCATAAGCAGGAGGAGCAGAGAGAGAGGGAGAGAGAATCTCAAGAAGGCTCCGCATTGAGTGCAGAGCCTGATGTGGGGCTCAATCCCACAAACATGAGATCACGACCTGAGCTGAAACTAAGAGTCAACCACTTAACCAACTGTGCCACCCAGGCATCTCTCCAGGTATTGTTTTTTAAACAAGACAGCATTAAAATCCAGTGAAGTAAAAATAATACAGTTATCTTCCAGGAGTATTTGAGGTTGAAAATTGGAGCAAGTCCTTCCAAATTCTCCATAAAAAGATACAATCATAAATGCTTAATGAAGAATAGCACTTTAGTTGCTTGAAAAAGCAAATGTATGGAGACAGGTCACTACCCTTTAGCAGCAGCTGGAAATCCTGGGAGCACCGTCTCAGTGACCTTAACACATTAGCAGCAAAGAGCCTTCCCTAGAACTCATCTCCCTCAAAGCAGTGTGGACAGCTGGTCTCCACTGAGGGCTACTGATGTGCTGGATACTCTGATAAGGGAGTCACTGGTATCATCCCATGTAATCCTCACAACCACCTCCATTTGACATATGAGGAAGCTGAGGAATAGAGAGACTTACTTGCCCAAGTCTCATAGCAGAAAGCAGATCTGGGATTGAAATCAAAACCATCTGGTCCCTGAGCCAACAGGCATTCCACAGAAGTGGCAGCTGTTAATGAAAGCGTGTGGTTTGGTATTGGGTCAGTCTGGTGCCTTCAAGAGAAACTTGTGGGGATCTGTGTATGCCAGAATGTGGAGTGTTTGTGTTAAAAGGAATATCTGACAACTCTCTAAATGCCAGTTTTCACTAATGAGCAGAAAATTAAGGAAGTGACGAACTGAACATATCTGAAAGCTACCTCCCACCCAGGTCCACCAGGACAAAGGCAGTTTCCCAGGGGGACACTTAGGGACAGCTAAATGACTCTTCAGTTCATTAAGGCCTTTAAAATATATATATATTCATTGCATATCTATAGGATAGTGGCTCCCAGACTTCAGTGGCATGAGAAAGTCCCAGGATGCCTGTTCAGTATGTAGATTCTCAGACCCTGCAACCTGGAAGTTCAAACTGACTAGGGTCTGGGGGTGAGAATAGGGAACCCTGATCTCCAGGGGATTGGGAGGCAGGGGCCTGCCTCCCACACTGACAAATCCTGCATCAGGCTTGTCTTCACATGCTATTCACATCCAAGGAGGAGGCAGTTTTACATGTTCAAGATGTTATTCTATTCATTGAGTCAGCAAACTTCTTTTTCTTTCTTTTTTTTTAATTATTATTATTATTTGCCCCAGGGGTACAGGTCTGTGAATCATCAGGCTTACATCTTTCATAGCACTCACCGTAGCACAAACCCTCCCCAATGTCCATAACCCAGCCACCCTATCCCTACCCTCCCACCCCCCAGTAACCCTCACTTTGTTTAGTGAGATTAAGAGTCTCTTATGGTTTGTCTCCTTTCCCATCCCATCTTGTTTCATTTTTTCCCTCCCTACCCGCCACGACTCCCCATCCTGCCCCTCAAGTTCCTCATATCAGAGATATCATATGATAATTGTCTTTCTCTGATTGACTTATTTCAAGTCAGCAAACTTCTGTGAGGCAAGCAGTCAAGTCAGATTGCTGGTTGTAATTTAACATTTATTTTGTGATTATTTGATCAATGATTATCTCTTCCACTAGACCATAAGTTCCATGAAGGGAAGGACTTTGCCAGTTTTGTTCATTGCTATATACCTAGGGCCTAAAATAAGAGTAGATGGTCAATGACTATTTGTTAAGTAAGTTGAGTGAATAAATAATAAAATGCATCCAAAGACAAATGAAACCCAGGCCCTATCCTCAATACCCTTACCACCTCAGTACCTGGGCAAGTAAACAACACATCAGTCAGTACAATGAGGAGTTCTTGTGTTTTGCTAGATATGGCCTGGGCATGAGGCCACCACTGCCCCAGCAAGGCTGACCCCAAACTGGTTCAGGCAAGAAGATGACAGGACTGGATCACCAGGATGGGAGGGCTGACCTGGCTGGGTTAGACAAGGATGAGTTAGATGGGAAGAAGGGGGGATAAAATGGCAATTTGTGACCAGGCAGACAGGCTGCAAAGATGACAACATATGAGCTGTCAATCAAGGAGTGTCCACAGTGGGCCAGGACGCCTGCTCATCACTTCACATTTGCATTTCTTTATCCTACTTGAGTCTTGTGGTAAAATGTGAGATACTGAGCCTTGAGCAAGAGAAACTCAAAGGCCCTCATTTTGCTTATCTATAAGATGAGGATTATCTTTCATTCCTCACGGCATTCCTGGAAAGAAAAAATGTAAATGATTTATAAACTGCAAGCACTGTATTTGAATATGCTAGAATTCCTCAGGACTTGATCCTTGCCCTTTTCTTTCTTTTTACCCCCTTCCTATAATTTCATCCACATCTTCAATACATCAAAGGCATCAGAGACATATCTTTAGTCTAGACCTGTACTGTCTAATAAGGCAGCCATTAGCCACATGTGGCTCTTGAGCACTTGAAATGTCAACTGCAGTTGACCCTTGAACAGCACAGATTTGAACTGTGCAGGCCTATTTATACATGGATTCCTTTCAATAACTGCAGTAGAGTCCTATAAGTGTATTTTCTCTTACAGTTTTCTTAATATTTTCTTTTCTGTAGCTCACTTTATTGTAAGAATACAGTATATAATACATATACAAAATACGTGTGAATCAACTGTTTATGTTATGGTGAGGCTTCTGGTCAATAGAAGACAATTAAATTTTGAGGGAGTCAAAAGTTGTACATGGATTTTTGACTGTGTGGTGGGGGCGGCACTCCTAAGCCCCATGTTGTTCAAGGGCCAATTGTAGTCTGAACTGAGATGTGATTTAAGTTAAAAATCACCCTGGAATTTGAAGATAACATGAAAAAAATGGAAAATATATCCTTAATAATTATTTTGATGAAATATTGAGATAATATTTTGGATGTAATGAATTGCATTAAATATATTATTAAAATTAATTTCATCTCTTTCTACTTTTTAAAAATGTGGCTCCTGGAACAATTAAAATGTGGTTTGCATTATATTTCTAACGAGCACTGTGGGTCTATACCTCTTCTATGAGGTCGAGATCTGATCATCCAACTACTGCTTTGACATTTCTCCTTGGATATCCAATACCTCAAAAATAAAAAAATTTTCTTCAAAACTTTAATTCTAACCCTCCTCCTCCTCCCCCACTACTGTAATAGCCTAGTCTCCTCTATCTGCTCTTATCACCCCTCCCTCTACTTCATTGCAGCAGAGTGATCTTTTCAAAACACAGATCTGATCAAGTTACTGTGTTCTCATTGCTCTTAGGATTAAAATTAAAATCCTCAGTAAATAAATAAATAAATAAAATTAAAATCCTCAGCCTGACTCCCAATTCTCTGACTGAACCATCTCCCTCACCATCTTTATCTGTGAGGTTCTTGGACTTGCTTTCCTTTTGCCTGAAATACTCTCTATCCTTCTCTGTCTCTACTCACTTCTAATCATACTTCAAGTTTTACTGTAAATGTCATTTCCTTCAGGGAAGACTGCCCTGGCTCCCAAAACTTTTATGGGTGGCACTCATCACAACTGTAATTAATAATTTGTATCATCTATTAAATGTGTTTCCTTCCCCAGATAGTAAGCTCAATCATGTCTCTACTGGCTTCCCAATTCTATAGCTCATACAGGACCTAATACAGATATTTAATAACTGTTGATACATGAATTTGTGAACAAATGAGGAACTGCTGAATGAGTATGGTCATAAAGAGATGATATGTTTTTATTTATTTTAATTCCAGTATAGTTACATACAATGTTATATTAGTTTAAGGTGTACAACATAGTGATTCCACAATTCTATATATTACTTAGTTTTCATCATGGTAAGTATACTCAACCTATGCCTCCCACCCCCCACTTACTTGCCCTCTGGTAACCATCAATTTGTTCTCTTTTGTTGAGTCTGTTTTTAGGCTTGTCTCCTTTTTTTTTTTTTTTTGCTTGTTTCTTAAATTGCACATATGAGTGAAATCATAGGGTATTTGTCTTTCTCTGACTTATTTCACTTAGCATTATATTCTCTAGTTCTATCCATGTTGTTGCAAATGGCAAGATTTCATTCTTTATATGGCTGAATAATATTCCATTGTGTATATATACCACATCTTCTTTTTTCTTAAGATTTTATTTATTTATTTGACAGAGAGAGTGAGAGAGCACAAGCAGGCAGAGCAGCAGAGGGAGAGGGAGAAGCAGGCTCCCCACTGAGCAAGGAGCCTGATGTGGGGCTCGATCCCAGGACCCTGGGATCATGACCTGAGCCGAAGGCAGTCACTTAACCAACTAAGCCACCCAGACACCCCATATACCACATCTTCTTTATCCATCCATCTATCAATGGACACTGGGCTGCTTCCACAATTTGGTTATTATAAATAATCCTGCAATAATCAGAGGGGTACATATATCTTTTTGAATTAATGTTTTCATATTCTTTGAGTAAATACCCAGGAGTAGAATTACTAGATCATATGGTAGTTCTATTTTTAACTTTTTGAGGAAGCTCCATACCCTTTTCCACAGTGGCCGCATCAGTTTGCATTCCCACCAACAGTGCACAACAGTTCCCTTTTCTCCACATCCTCACCAACACTTCCTGTTTCTTGTGTCTTTTATTCTAACCATTCTGACAGGTGTGAGGTAGTATCTCACTGCGGTTTTGATTTGCAGCTCCCTGAAGATGAATGATGTTGAGCATCTTTTCATGTATCTGTTGGCCATCTGTATGCCTTCTTTGGAGAAATGTCTGTTCATGTCTTCCGTCCATTTTTATTTGGATTATTTATTTTTTTGTATGGTGCTGTATAAGTTCTTTATATATTTTGAATACTAACCCTTTACTGGATATGTCATTTGAAAATATCATCTACCACTCAGTAGTTTGTTTTTTAGTTTTGTTGGTCATTTCCCTTGCTGTGCAGAAGCTAATAGATTGTTTTTGCTTTTGTTTCCCTTGCCTCAGGAGACATATCTAGAAAAATGTTGCTACCACTGACATCAAAGAAATTACTACCTGTGCTTTTCTAGGATTTTTATGGTTTCAGGTCTCACATTTAGGTCCTTAATCCATTTTTAGTTTATTTTCGTGTATGGTGTAAGAAAGTAGTCCAGTTTTCCCAACACCATTTGTTGAAGAGACTATCTTTTTCCCATTGCACATTCTTGCCACCTTTGTCAAAGATTAACTGACCATATAATTTTGTTCTATTGATCTGTGCATTTATTTTTGTGTCAGTACCATACTGTTTATAGTACTACAGCTTTGTAATATATCTTGAAATCTGATTGTGGTATCTTCAGTTTTGTTCTTTTTCGAAACTGCTTTGACTATTTGAGGTCTTTATGGATCCGTTTATATTTTAGGATGGTTTGTTCTAGTTCTGTGAAAAATACTCTTGGTATGTTTATAGGGATTACATTAAATCCATAGATTGCTTTGGGTAGTATGGACAGTTTAACAATATTGGTTCTCCCAGTCCATGAGCATAGAATATCTTTCATTTGTTTATGTCATCTTCAATTTCTTTCATCAGTGTTTTTCATCAGTGTTTTATATTTTTCAGAATAAAAGTCTTTCACCTCCTTGGTTAAGTTTATTCCTAGGCATTTTATTCTTTTTGGTACAATTATAAGTGGGATTGTTTTCTGTCTTCTTCTTTTTTTTAATTTTAAGATTGTATTTCTTAATTTGAAAGAGAGAGGGCAAGCGAGAGAGAGAAAGCACCAGTGGGGGGGGGGGGTTGCAGAAAGAGAGAAGGAGAAGCAGACTCCCTGCTGAGCAGGGAGACCAACACAGAGCTCCATCCCAGGACCCCAGGATCATGGCCTGAGCTGACAACAGGTGCTTAACTGACTGAGCCACCCCAGCAACCCATGGGATTATTTTCTTACATTATTTTTCTGTTATTTCATTATAGATGTATAGTGTATAGATATATGATGGATTTCTATATATTGATTTTGTATCCTCTGACCTTACTAAATTCATTTACCAGTTTTGATAGTTTTTGGTGGAGTCTTTAAGGATTTCTATATATAGTATGATGTCATCTGCAAATAGTGAAAGTTTTCCTTCTTCCTCACCAATTTGGATGCCTTTTATTTCTATTTCTTGTCTGATTGCTGTGACCAGGACTTCCAATACTATGTTGAATATAAGTGGTAAGAGTGGACATTTTTGTCTTGTTCCTGATCTTAGAGGAAGCGCTTTCAGTTTTTCACCATTATGATGTTAGCTATGGGTTATTTTTAAATATATATATATGACCTTTGTTATGTTGAGGTATATGTCCTCTAAACCTACTTTGTTGTGAGTTTTTATCATGAATGGATTTTGTATTTTGTAAATGTTTTTCTGCATCTATTGAGAAGATCATATGATTTTTATCCTTTTTCTTATTAATGTGGTGTATCATGTTGATTCATTTGCAAATATTGAACCACCTTTGCATCTCAGGAATAAATTTCACTTGATTGTGGTGAATGATTTTTCTTAATATGCTGTTGGATTTGGTTTGCTAATATTTTTTTGAGGATTTTTGCATCTATGTTCATCACAGTTATTGGCCTGTAGTTCTCTTTTTTTGTAGTGTCTTTATCTGGTTTTGGTATCAGGGTAATGCTGGCCTCATAGAATGAAATTGGAAGTTTTCCTTCCTTTTCTATTTGTTGGAATAGTTTAAGAAGACTAGGTATTATCTCTCCTTTAAAAGTTTGGTAGAATTCACCAAGGAAGCCGTCTGGTCCTGAATTTTTGTTTGTTGGTAGTTTTTTGATTACTGATTCAATTTCATTGCTGGTAATAGGTCTACTCAGTGTTTCTATTTCTTCCTGATTCTGATTTGGAAATAATGTTCCAATATATATGTTTCTAAGAATTTATCCATGTCTTCTAGGTTATCCAGTTTGTTGGCATATAATTTTTCAAAATAGTCTCTTGTAATCCTCTTTGTATTTCTGTGGTATTGGTTGTTATTTCTCCTCTTTCATTTCTAATTTTGTTTATTTGAGTCACCTCTCTCTCTCTTTTTTTTTCTTTTTTTGATGAGTCTGGCCATAGGTTTATCAATTTGGTTTATCTTGTCAAAAGAACCAGCTCCTGGTTTCATTGATCTGTCCTATTATCTATTTAGTTTCTACTTCATTTATTTCTGCTCTAATCTTTATGATTTCCTTCCTTCTGGTGGTTTGGGGTTTTGTTTGTTCTTTTTCTTCTAGCTCCTTTAGGTGTAAAGTTAGGTTGTTTAAGATTTTTCTTGCTTCTTGAGGTAGGCCTACATTGCTATGAGCTTCCCTCTGAGAACAGCTTTGCTGCATCCCAAAGATTTTGGACCATAATGTTTTCATTTGCATTTATCTACATGTATTTTTTTATTTCCCCTTTGATTTCTTGGTTGGCCTATTCGTTGTTTAGTAGCATGTTATTTAATATCCATGCTCTTTCCAGATTTTTGCTTGTGGTTGATTTCTGGTTTCACAGTGTTGTAGTCAGAAAAGATGCATGGTGGGCGCCTGGGTGGCTCAGTGGGTTAAAGCCTCTGCCTTCGGCTCAGGTCATGATCTCAGTGTCCTGGGATCGAGGCCCGCATCGGGCTCTCTGCTCAGCAGGGAGCCTGCTTCCTCCTCTCCCTCTCTGCCTGCCTCTCTGCCTACTTGTAATCTCTCTCTCTGTGTCAAATAAATAAATAAAATCTTTAAAAAAAAAAAAAAAAAAAAAAAAAAAGAAAAGATGCATGGTATGACTTCAGTCTTTTTGAATTTGATGAGACTTGTTTTGTGGCGAATATGTGACCTATTCTGGAGAATGTTCCACGTGCACTTAAGAAGAATATGTATTCTGCTGTCTTAGGATGGAATATTGTGAATATGTCTATTAGATTATTTTGGTCTAATGAATCATTCACAGTCACTATTTTCTTGTTGATTTTCGGTTTGATCTATACATTGATGGAAGAAGTGTGTTAAAATCACCTACTTTTATTATGTTACTATTGATTTCTTCCTTTATGTTTGTTATTAGCTTCTTTATGTATTTGGGTGCTCCCATGTTGGGTGTATATTTACAATTGTTAATTCTTCTTTTTTTTTTAAGATTTTATTTATTTATTTCACAGAGGGAGAGAGATCACAAGTAGGCTGAGAGGCAGGCAGAGAGGAGGAAGCAGGCTCCCTGCTGAGCAGAGAGCCCGATGCAGGGCTTGATCCCAGGACCCTGAGATCATGACCTGAGCTGAAGGCAGAGGCTTTAACCCACTGAGCCACCCAGGCACCCTTGTTATATCTTCTTCTTGGATTATTCCCTTTATGATTATATAGTGTCCTTTTTTGTCTCTCGTTACAGCTTTTACTTTAAAATCCATTTTGTACAATATAAGTATTGCTATTCCAGCTTTCTTTTCACTTCGGTTTACATGATAAGTGCTTTTCCATCCCCTCACGTTCAATCTGCATATGTCTTTAGGTCTGAAATGAGCTTCTTGCAGGCAGCATATAGATGAATCTTGCTTTTTTTATCCATTCTGTCACCCTATGTCTTTTGATTGTAGCATTTAGTCCATATACATTCAATCTAATTATTGGTAGATATGTACTTGTCATTTTGTTACTTGCTTTATGGTTGTTTTTGTTCTTCTCTGTTCTTTTCTTCTCTTGCTGTTTTCTCTCATGGTTTCCTGCTTTCTTTAGTGGTAAACTTGGATTCCTTTCACTATATTTTCTGCATATCTATTACTGGTTTTTGATTTGTAGTTACCATTACTTTTATATATAACATCTTATGCATATAGCAGTCTATGTTAAATTGATGGTTGCTTAAGTTTGAATCCATTCTTTATTCCTTTCTCTCCCACGTTTTAAGTATATGGTGTCATACTTTATTTTCATCCTTTTATTTTGTGAATCCCTTGACTGATTTTTATATATATACTTATTTTAAGTACTTTTGTGCTTCCTATTTTTCTTACTCCTGCTTATGGTCTTTCCTTTCCACTCAAGAGTCCCCTTTGACATTTCTGGTAGTGGTCATGAATTCTTTTAACTTTTGTTTATCTGGGAAACTATCTCTCCTTCTGTTTTGAATGACAGCCTTGCTGGACAGAGTATTCTTGGCTGCAGGTTTTTTTCTTTCATCAGTGTGAATGTATGATGCCACTTCCTTTTGGCCTGCAAAGTTTTTGCTAAAAAATTAGCTACAGCCTTATGGTATTTCCCTTATAAGAAATTATTTTCTCTTGCTGCTATTAAAATTCTCTGTATCACTACTTTTTGCCATTTTAATTACTATATGTCTTGGTGTGGACCTCCTTGGGTTGATTTTGTTGGGGGCTCTCTGTGCCTCCTGGATCTGGATTTCTGTTTCCTTCCCCCAGTTCAGGAAGTTTTCAGCTATTATTTCTTGAAATAAATTTTCTGCCTTCTTTCTCTCTCTTCTCCTTCTGGGATCCCTATAATGTGAATGTTTTTTATGTTCGATGGTGTCACTGAGTTCCCTGTTTTTATTTTTTAATTATTCCTTTCTTTGCTCCTGTTCAGCTGATTGCTTTCCATTACTCCATCCTCTAGTCACAGATCCATTCTCCTTCTTCCTCCAGTGTACTATTTATTCCATCTAGTGTAGTTTTAATTTGAATTATTGAGTGCTTCATCTCTGATTGGTTCAGTTTTGTTTTCCTTTTTTTCCCTAAAGATTTTATTTATTTATTGAAAGAGAGAGAGAGAGAGAGAGAGAGAGAGAGAACAGGGGGAGAGACAGAGGGAGAGGGAGAGAGAGAGAATCCTAAACCAATTCTGAGATGAGCGCAGAGTCTAACACAGGGCTCGATATCACAACACTGAGATCACAACCTGAGCTAAAACCAAGAACTGGTTGCTCAACCAGTTGAGCCACCTAAGTGCCCATCTTTTTTGTTTCCTACTTCTTTGTGAAGAGTGTCACTCTATCCTCAAGTCCAGTGAGTATCTTTATGACCATTACTTCAAATTCTCTACAAGCATATTACTTATCTCCATTTGTTAGCTCTCTTGCTGTGATTTTGTCCTGTCCTTTCATTTGGGATATATTCCTCTGTCTCCTCACTTTGTCTAACTCTCTGCATCTGTTTCTGTGTGTTAAGAAAGACAGCTATGTCTCATGTACTTGACATTAATGGCCTTATGAAGAAGTCCCATAGTGCCCTGCCACACAGTGTCCCCTATTCACCAGAACCTGGCACTTCAGGGATATCTCCTATGTGTGATGCATGTGTCCCGCTATTGTGGCTGAGTTGCTTTTGCCTTCAGTCTAGCTGTCTATGATGGCTCTCTTTGCCTGTTATGGGCAGGGTTTGGTCCCTGTGTTGGTGGACCAGTCTTGGGCCACTTTCAGCTTGAGTTGAATCAGACCAGGAGTTTGCCAGAGATGTAGTAACACCAAACTATAGGGCACTTTCTTTGTGCTGTCTTCCGAGAGGCTTTCATGGGTGGGCAGGACCTGAAGTCAGACCAGATGTCAGCTGCCAGCCGACTCCTGGAGCTGCAGTTGGTGTGTGTGATATCTTCCACTCTCCCCAGGACAGGAGTCACTTTGGGGTGGTGCTGGCCTGTCAGGGCTGCTTGCACACTTCCAGGTTTGTGGCACCACTTTGGATGGGCTTTGGCCAAGGGCATACTGGAGTGGGGCAGGCACACAGGAGAATGCAGGAATGGGGGGGGGCACACAGTGTTAGCAAGATTTGCTTAGGGCTGTTGTGAAAGGGGACCTGTAGCCACCAGAATCAAGGCTGGCTGGATTGGAGGGGGTGCCTCTTCCAAGAAGCACTTGGGGGCACAGTGGTGGTATTAGTAAGGTCTGTTATGATAGGAGACCTGAGTGAGGCCTGGCTGGAACCAGCATGTCCACAGGGCAGGGCAGGCTGTTAGCAAATTAGGTAGTGTTGTTGGAAAAGTGCTGGTTCACAGGTGTCCATGTGTTTATGCTGGAGGGTGGGGGAAGGAAATGGCATCTACCAGCCCCTTTGTTCCTGGAGAAGTCTCCCCCTGATCCCTGGCCCTCCAAGCATATACTCTGAGATTAGTAAACAAATCTCCCTCCTGCACACCCCAGGTGCTTTTCAAACTGCTGCTTCTATGCTGTATCTCCACAGGGCTGTTGATGGGTGCTGTCTCGTTAAGGGTGGGAACTCAGTTTCCTCTCACCTTCCTGACTCTTTCAGAACTGAGCCCATTTTCAAATTTCCAGGTATTAATCCCTGCTGATTATAAGAACTTGGGAAATTAGGCCCCTCTGGTTTCATGCAGGAACCCTGTGCAACTGGGATACTTGGTGTAATGGTCTTGTCCTCTATCCTTTCCATGCCTATATTGTTCCTCCCTCCTACAGACAGGTCCATTTAGCTCCCAAATGTGTCTCCACCCTTCCTACTCTCTTTGATATAGCCTCTTCTCTACATTTCGCTCTGAAGAGTCTGTTCCGTCAGTCTTCAAATCGTATTCTGGGCTATTTACACTGATGTGGGTGTTAATTTGTTCCATGGAACAAGGTGAGCTTAGGGTCCTCCTACTACACCATCTTCCCTGGAAGTTCAATGTTATATGTTTTTAAAACAAATGTACCAGGTACAAATATCAAAATAAATGTTATCCTTTAAATCATCATTTTTGAAAGGAAATAAATTTATTCCAACAAACTACTCGAAGCATGTTAGTAGCTCATGATATCTGGGATGATCTTGGTATTGGTTTACAAACCTCACAAGAAAAAGTCTCATTTATTTTTCCTTATTTTAGATTTTATAATGTTTTATTGTATACCTTACTCCTCAAACTTACTTTTAAATGATTTCAGAGATATTATCAAAGAGTATGCTCTAAAGCAGCAATGTCCAAATGAACTTTCTGCAGCAGTGGAAGTGTTTGGATTATTAAAATTAATAATTAATAATAATTTAATTAATCAAATGTTCTATGTCTGCATTGTCCAATTTCATATCCACCAGCCACATGAGGCTAGTGCTTGGAATGTGGCTAGTGCAATTAAGGAACAAAATTATTTTATTTTATTTTAATTAACCTAAGTTGAAATAGCTACATATGGCTAGTGACTATCAAACTGGGCAGCATACGTAGCTTAAAGCCACCACCAAAGACAAGTTCCTCCAGACAAGTCTGTCATGGATTTTGCCTCCTTGGCAGTCCCCTTCTCTAATGATGCAATAATGAACATGTAAAAAGGTCAAATCAAGAAGGCAATCATGTACTTTTGGAGCTCGTAAACAAATAGCAGAACCAAGATGTCACGAGGCTTCAACTATGAGTGAAGTTATGCCAAGAGAGCCAACATCACTCAATATTAAAAGGCAAGAGACCATTGACAATGAGATAATATCAGCCTTCTGAGCTGACAAAGGGGTTGCTGTGCACAGCAACACTGACTTGAGTTCATGTCACAAAGGAATCCCAATGTAACATCCAGGCCTCTACTGTACAGCAACTGATTTGGGTGGGTGGCAAAAGCTTTAGAAGCCTGGCATATGCACCCATCTTTCCAGTCTCACAGTTTAGTGTCTTCAAACATAAGAAAATTAACTTCTGCACATATATTCCAGAGCCTCCAGGGTCAAGTTAACTTCTGGACATGTCATTGTCTACATGTACATATGTGCCAATATGTACAGCATTAGCAAATTGGTATATTCTGGGCCCTTTTATTTATTTATACATTTATTTAATTTCAGTGTAAGTTTAAAATGGTGTAATTACAACATAAATTTAAATTTTCCACATGCTTTTTAATTAACATTAAATAAAATAATGATATTACAAGCTACTTTTTTTTAATATTACAAGCTACTTGTAAGATATTCATGTCTTTGAAATTTTACTTTGGTGAATTTGAAAGGAAGCAGAAATAAATCACAGGAGAGTTAATGACCCTAATTATTTTTAATGATATTAACTAGCTCTTCAAATGTGGAAATTTCGAAGAAATCTGTCTACCCATGAATTCATTTCAAATCACCATATTTGATACATGTATGTGGTTCTGTTTTTTTTTTCATTGACTTTGCTGCTTTCTTTAATATTTGAAGATAAGGGAAAAGTCTTCTCCACAATCTTTGACTTCCAAAGTACTTTATACAATGTTCTCTAATAAATAATTATTTGAGTTATGGTAATAATGATTGAGTGAGAAGATCAAAGAGTGCAGTGTTGTGACATATGCACAGTGAAACAATGAATAAAAAGTAGAGATAATACTAGATCATAGAATATCAGCACAAAATATCACCACATAAGATTAGCCTATATCTGGATGTAGTGAATAAAGTATTTGTTTCTGTCAAACTAACAATTTTTTATTACTAACAATAATTATTGCTGAGCAAGTGTAAAGACAATTATCTTCCTACCACCATTTGACTCAAGACATTCCCTCTTGCAGAATGAGCATCACTCCATTTTACCTCCCTAATTCAGTGGATATTGACTTGCTCCTGGGCTGCCAGAACCTCCGCCCCTCCTGTATGCCGTGATTTACCATCCCCTCCTTCCCCTTCCCCCCTGCACCCCAGCCACACCCCCTCAGATTTGAGTTACCTTAGCATTTTCTGGCAATGGTTTGTTCTGAGTCAGCCCCACAGCTATCAAAGCAATCACAGCTGTGATAAAGGAGAAGCCAAGGATGATCAGTATATTTCTGGAACAAAAATCCTTCAGTTCAGACTCTAAAAGCAAAAACAGAAAAGAAAATATCAACAAGAAATCAACAAACATTGATTTTCCTCCACTTTCGGTAAGGTCTTGTGCTACCTATCTGGCAACATCAAAGATAGATAAAAGTTCATCTTTATCCATACAACCCTTGCCAAGAAATAGGGAAATAATTCAAGAACAAAAGGATTTGTCTGTCCTGTGATAAGGGCCAAGACTGAGTTCGTGGCTCTGGTAAGGAGAATGGACAGAATTAGGTCAATGACCAGATAAGGAGTGAGGACAGGAAAGAATCCCAAATTGGCAGTTTAATAGGTCATGCCAGTCTGTGAGGGTACAAACAACAACAAAAAAGCAAGGATTGCCCTCATTTAAAAAATCTACCACAAAATGTTTAAGATGTTCAAAAGCATTAAGAATATATCATCAAACGTCAAAGTCCCAACACCCCATGCCATTTTCTGGATTGACACACCCCTTTCATTTCAACCACACTTAAATGTTGTCATTTGTGATGGTGTAGAGGTTGTGGAGTTTTGAACATTTCATCATTCACATTATCTCATCTATTCGTAGTCTCAGCCTGTCATAGGACATAATAAAGCTCCAAGCAGAGAATTATATAAAAGGCACAAGTTACTTTGATCATTACAGAGCATATAGCAGAAGTGAACAAGAAATGAAAAGCTGCCCCACTCCTCCATTCTGACAACTCACTCCCTTCCTCTCTCAACTTCCCAAACCATCCCTAAACTTTTTTTCTTAGGCTTTGGAGAAGACTAGGATAAAGCAATAAAGAAACACGCGGAATTAGATGGGCTCTGCATAACAGATTGCACTTCTCTAAAGACAGGGCATGGGATTGAAAGCTGAAAGAGGAGCCGTACTGACTCTCCCCCCTGGGTCTCCCTCTTGAACAGCAGCAGCCACTGCATGCTGAAACGGGAGCTCCTCCCCAAGCTCTTGAGCAGAAGCTTGAACTTAATCCAAAGGACGGAAGCTGTATGGGTCTCCAGTCTGCTCATCAAGCTCTAGAATCTTAAACTAGTCTTTACTTATCAGACCAAACAGTATAAAACTTAGGAGAAAAGTTTTAGCAATATCATTAGCTACTGCCTCCAAACATAGGAACAATAGATGAAATATACAACACTTCCCCTCCTTCCCCCCCACCCCAAAGAACCTCAATTTTGTTCAGATAATTGCCACTCCCCAAGCAGTCCACACACCTCATGGGAAAAGGATACACTCCACCCTTCCCCCCGCACCCCCCCAGCCCCTGGCTCAGAATCAGACCTTATTGTTGTGTATAATCTCATTCCCTCACCAATGATTAGTTCAACAATGCATGTATACCCAAAAATGGCACATAAGACCCTGGAGGAAGTCTGCTGGAACAAGTCTAGGAAAAGAAAGGCAGCATTCTCGTCTTCCTCAGATATTACCCTGCCTGGATAAGATGACATTCAATGATGGCAGAACAGAGAGATGGACAAAACTTGAGTCTTTGACAGCATTTGAACTGCTGAAAGAATAATCCCTGCTCCAGTATTCCAATGAGGTTTATGCTTTGACCTAGTTAGAGTCAGGATTTTAATACTCTGAAGCCAAAATATCCTGATATAACTGGTGTGGCAGAAGTCTCCTGTTTGATGCCCAGACTCTGGAATCTGGAGCCCCGCCCCCTGCCACAGGTACTACCTCAGTTCCCAAAGTGATGATATTGACAAACACAGCTCATTACAAGCAGCACTTTGGATGAACAATTACAAATCTAATACCCAAGGGCAGCAGTTTCTATTTAAATTGAATTTTGAAAGCTTTACTCCCTCAAGCTGTTCAAAAAAAAATCTATCTATTTAGTTATTTTATTTTCATATATGACAATTTTGCTCTCATTTTCCTTCCACATCTATTTGGGCACTAATCTTAGTAGTGACAAAGACCAACAAGGTCCCTGCTCTTTGGAGTTCATAATCTGGCTAGGGAGATAAATAAACCAGACAGAAGTCATAAATCAGCAACTTCAGGTCATGATACATACTAAGAAGAAATTAAAACTAAGGGGTGTTATACAGTTTAATGGAAATTAGAAACAAGAAATAGGATATGCAGCAGAGTTGGAGGGGGTAGGATTCAACTGAGGGTCAGAAAAGCCTCTCCAAGAAGGTGACATTTGACTGAGACCTGGATGATGAGAAAATACCCGCTATGAGAAGGAGTAAGAACATTCCAGAAAGAGGGAACAGCAGCTGACATGACTCCGTCTCTTCCATTTCCTAATGAGATTATTTACTAACATTATTATTCCTGAACTATTGGAAATATACTTTTCCACATTTGCCCAGCTTTTGCAACGACATCCATATTATCAGAGTATATTGAAGACTTTCATCATATTCTTATTACAGATATGACAAGAAAAAGAACTTAGATCAGAGAGAAACTTTAGGAATTTTTCATACGCAATTTTTAAAAGCTTTATTACCAAAAAAATAAAATAATAATAATAATGTCTAAGTTTGTTTTTCATGTAACTGGCTAGATTACCAGGAAGGAGTAATTAAAATACTACCATGTTTTCTATGGCTTAAAGCAGGCAATCTCCTTTTAGGAGGTGGTACTAGCCATACCACTAGATGTGGGAGTCCCGGAGGGAATTAACTGGGACGTGCTCATAAAAAGGGAACCACTTAGGTTACTGCCCCCTCTTCTCTGGCCCTCAGAGCTCTTTCAGATGCCATGACTGCTACAGTTGAATTGTTGTGGAAAATTCACAGTGACTGTCTCTCCCCCACTTCCCTGAAAGCCCTTCATTTGCCTTGTGGATAACAGAAGTTCGGTTTCTATCACACAATGTGAAATGGCATTTCAAAAAACAATTTCAAGGAACACTTTTTATCAAAATATCTAATGGCAAAGTGTTGTGTTTGCTTTCCTTTGAATTGTCTCACTATATTGGAGAATTCAAGACTACCACTTCCCTCCCATTTTTTCCCCTTTCATATGACAAGCAAGAAAATGTTTCTATTTAAGGTGAGAGTCAGGTAGAAAGTTCAGCTCTTCACTTGAGAGACAAAACTGAAGGAAACCCAAGCTTTGTGAAAACACATTGATTTCAAGCCAATTAGCTATGTCAGAGGAAAAGAACAAAAAAGAAAAAATGAACTTTTGATTCTTACACAAACAGCCATCCTGACATCGACAGCTAGCATCTTATCAAAGGAAAGATCAAAATTCTGCCAAACAGAGAAATCCCGGCCATCTCACTTCATGATACCAAAAATGTAATATCTTAAAATTTTACTTCATTAATAAAAAGACTTGGAGTGTTGGAAGGTGTGGTAGGTTTCAGGCAAAAACCACGAAAGTTTTACTCTGCAGATCCTGTGTGACTCACTAGTTTCAGACCATTTCCAGTTTGATGGGTTACATCTGGACTAAGCTTGGTCACGCAGAGAAGAGCAAACACAGACAAGTGCTGGAGGGTAAACAGCAGTAGAGTCTTGTGGTCCTTCGGGTGGGCCTTCACAAAGCCCAGTGATGGGACAGTCACTGAAGTTAGGGACTGGTCCTAATCTGGCCTCATCTGGTCCCAAATCCCAGCATCAAAGTCCCTGCACCACCTGTGCTCTCTTCTTCCTTCCCTGCCATCAAGTAGTTGTTCTTGGTGACGCACACTTAGATTGTTCTCACATTCTGGGGCTTAAAGATCCTTTGTCAATTTCTCAGTTCATTCCAGGCACCTTTGACCCACCCTCTTCTACGGTGATATCCACGCACCTCCAGTCACCTCCACCTCTACACAACAGCCCTTTCTTGGACCTCACCCTTTCCAGTGCCCTTCCCTATCAGAATTCATCCTTCCTGTGGCTGCAGAAATCTCCCATAAATGACATTCCCAGGGCTTTTCCGGAACAAGAATCTAACGTAGTTTCCTACAAGATGCCAGATGAAAACCGCACTGATCTAGACCTCTCAGCCCTCTGGAAATATAAGCCCTTCCACTCTCACCATTCCAATAAGCAGATGTTTTTCTCCAAGATCATATTGCCTGACGTGATGACCACTAGAATATAAGTACCCTGAGTGCAAGGACTTTTCCTCTGACTTGTTCATTGCTGTATTCCCAGTTGAATGAATAAATATGTTTTGGATTCTGACTTTTCCTGAGAAATCTGAGATTTCTATCACTTAGAATTCTATTCCTGTCTTTCTCCACCACATCCTTTTCTTTGTCTCCTTTAAAATCAAGCTCAGCAAGAGGCTATGTTCCCTCCATATGCTTCAAAGCTCAATTGTTCCACAATTCTCTCTTCGTTATGTTGCTTCTAGATACTTCGTGAATTGACCCACTTCAGTTCAGGGCTTCCATAGCTATTATTGGGGAGGGGCTTTGCTTCACTCATTCTTTCAATCAGTCATTCAACAGTTATTTAGAGAGTGCATTATACTGTGCACTAGCCCTGTCCTAGGCTCTGAGCTATAGTAGTGAACAAAACAGATAAGCATCCCCATCCTCATGGTACTTCTATCATAGTTTGGAAGAAAAGACAATAAACAAGCAAAATTTATGGCATGTTACATAATTATAAGTGTTAAGGAGGGGGAAAAAGCAGGAAGGGTGAAGAGGAAGGATAAATTGCTTAAGAAAGGCCTCTCTGAGATGGTGATATTGATGAGAGTCAAGGGAGTAAAAAAGAAAGCATGCACACCTATTGGGCAAGAGCATTAAAGGCAACCGGACTGCATGTGCAAAGGCCCTAAGGTGGGACATTACCTGGCCATGAGATCAATACTCATGGAGAGTGATACAGGGGAGAATGATAAAAGATGGTCAGGTGGGTAACCAGGTTGCAGCAAGGTTCCAGCAAGGGCTTTGCCTTACTCTAAGTGATCTGACTTATTTTTAATCATTTGTATAATCTGCACTCAGTAACGTAGGAGTAAATAAGAAATCATCAGGGGCTTTTGAAGTCCCTGGGGGGTGGGGGGGTGGCCTTTTAGGCAGCACACACCTGTCTCTTGTGATGAGGTGCTGAGGCTATCCCAGTGAGGTCAGGTCATAGGACAATCAAACAACCAAGTGTATACAGAGCTTGGCTCTGTTGGAGCAGAGCCTGTGCCAAGACCAGGAATCTGGGAGGAATAAACACCATTACATGGGAGGTCTTCTCTATACCTTCTGTTGTTGGTAGATCAGTACTATAGTATCCCTGATGAGAGAACATCATCATGAGGGGTCACCGAGCCAACCAGGATCCATGAGCAGAAAGTTCAACTCCACGGACTTCAGAAGGGTGGCTCAAGAAGCTAGAGCAGCGTCCAGACAAGCTCACCTTTGCTTATCCTCTCTAAGCCTCCATTTCTCCATGTGCAAAATGGGAGTCATAATAGTACCTACTTCATAGGGTTACTAGGTAAGATCCAATGAGCTAACGATATGTAGCAGCCCTCACTGTATTCCAGATTTTGCTCTTAGCACTTTATTTTTTTTTTTAAGATTCTATTTATTCATTTGAGAGAGAGAAAGCACAAGCAGGGGGAGCAGCAGGGAGAGAGAGAGAGAGAGAGAGAGAGAAGCAGACTCCCCGCTAAGCAGGGAGCCCAAAGAGGAGCTTGATCCCAGGACCCTCAACTGACTGAGCCACCCAGGCACCCTGTACCCTTAGCACTTTAAATATAAGTATTCATTTAACCCTCCCAACAGTCCTGGGAGGTAGATGTACTATTATTGTCTGCATCAGCTTCCTAGGGCTACGACAACAAACTACCACAAACTTGGTGACTTAAAACAACAGAAATTTATTCTCTCACAACTTTGGAAGTCCAGAATCAAGGTGTCCAACAGGGCCAAAGTCCCTGGAGACAATTCCTTTCTTGCCTCGTCAGGCTTCTGCTGGCTCCTGGCATTCTTTGGCTTGAGGCTGCATCTCTCTAATCACTGTCTGCACATGGCCTTTCTCCCTATGTCTGTGTATGTCATGTTTCTCTCCCTTTCTCTTATCAGGATGTTAGTCATTGAATTTAGGGCCCACCTGAAATCCCAGAATGATCTCATCTCAAGATCCTTAATTACACTGGCAAAGACCCTTTTTCTAAATAAGTTCAGAATTACAGATACTGTTATCATCATTATTGTTGTCATTTTACAGATGAGGAAACGCAGTCACAGATTGAGGAAGTTGCTCAGAGTTACACTGATATAGAAGTAAGCACGGGTATTCTGGACCCAGATGCCAGGCTTTTAACCACTGGCCTATCCTGGACCACATGACTGAGGGATAGTACAGTGCCTGGCACACAGTACTAGCGCTGTATGTGGAAGCCAATTCCATCATCCAGAAGTGAAAAGTGACTGACTTTGAGGATTTGGCTGGAGGGGTTGTCGGGACTTTCGTCAGAGATGACACCAGACAGTGTTGAACCTTTTAAAATAGAGTCTTTGGTCCATGATAGTCAGAAGCTTGGAGCTAAGTAACAGAAACTGAGATTATAATTCCCCAAGAGGTTAAGGGACTTGCTCAGAGTCATACATCTTGCAAACATGTATTGAAAGGAATTCAGTCCTGGTCTCTCACACCCATTTCACTGCCTCAGCCATTGCTCTGCTTTAGGGACATGTAGAAATTACTCTGCTTTGTTCCTAGACACAGTGCAAAAAATTCACCCCAAATTCTGTTCAAATGGAAAGATCTTACTCCATCTCACACCCCCCCCCACATATTTTTCCAATTAATAAATCCAGAGTCTAGTTTGAGGACAAAGCAGTTTAATTTGGTGGGGGTTTTTTCCTGCCTATGTTTTTAAGTCAAGGAAGTCAGTACAATGTCAATAAATACACAAATGCTAAAAATAAACTGCAAGGCCTCAATGATGACCAGTTAGTTAAAGGGCAAAAGGCAAATGAGAGGGAGTGAAAACACAATTGACTCAAGCTTGGGAGACACGTGCAAGAAGACAGAATAAGAGGAGAAAGGAAAAGTGGAAGATGAAATGGAAAGAGAGGTAGAGATGGATAACTGAGTAGACTACCCACGTCCTGTCCCACTGATCTCTTGAAACAGAGTTCAGAGAAAGTCATTTGCTCTTATTTAGGATCTTTCCTTCCTAGTCTTTAAAATGCTAATTAGTTTGTTAATCTCAGTTCACAGCTCTTTAGAAAAGGAATGCATTTATCTTAACAAAGTAGCCTGGCTGATCCTGAGTGAACCCCTTCAGAGATTCAGCTTTGGGTGGGAGGAGCCCATCTAGGGACACCGGGCAGTGGAAATGGGAGTATGGGTACAGAACAAGCTCTTCCTGCAAATCAGATTCTGCCAACCCCATGTTCCCCAGCCCACAGTTCTTACTGTAAGCTATGCTCCTTTCAGATTAGCATCAAGTAACTTACTTTGTACGTGGTACGCTTGACTCTAAAAGTGTTCATGACTGCAAAAATCAAATGCCAACAGGGGCTCTCTGTGTGGGAAATAGGAAGCAAAGGAGTCCCCTTCCTCCCTCTCCTTCTCCTTACTTCCACCATACCATCTACCTCCTCACCCGTACCCCTTCTGGCCTCTCCTGCATTATTTTGCCCATAGACTGCATGGAGCACAATACGTCTTTGTGGTCATCATGGAATTCCATATTCAAGTATAGAGCTGGCAAGGAGGAGGGTTGTTTCCAGCAAAATGATATCACTGAAACCGCAGACAGGAATTCCCTGTGTCCCAGCCAACAAGCGTAACAATCTGGTGTATTGATGGTCTCTGCAGTAAGTGCATTACTTCCACTAAATGAATCCTCTTCCACATCTGAATTGAAGAATTGCACCCTCAGGACTCTACCCATTCTCGAAGCAGCTGCATTTGTAAATAAGCTTTAGTTCTTTGTTGCCGGTGAGACGGACTAAGAAAATCTGTACCGGCCATATATCACTAGTATGGGGGTCACAGCCAAGGTTGGGTAAATTGACTCACCCAGGTTGCCTAGCCTTAGAGTCCCCCTGTGTTCTATACCTTCCATTCATAAATTCTCTCATTTCTACCTCTACATCTTTGCACTCATGGAATGTATTTAATATAAACCATAAAATATTTCTGCTGCAAAATATGCCATAAACAAAGTAAAACATTACAAACTAAGGAAAATGTGTGCAACAACTATGAACCAGTTGGTTTCCTTAATATATAGAGTCATTAAAAATCATTAAGAAGGGTGCCTGGGTGGCTCAGTGGGTTAAAGCCTCTGCTTTCGGCTCAGGTCATGATCTCAGGGTCCTGGGATCAAGGCCCGCATCGGGCTCTCTGCTCGGCAGGGAGCCTGCTTCCTCCTCTCTCTCTGCCTCTCTGCCTACTTGTGATCTCTCTCTCTCTGTGTCAAATAAAGAAATTTAAAAAAAATCATTAAGAATATGATCAACCACCTAATAGGAAAATAACCAAAAACTGAATAGGCAATTTGAAGAAAAATATATATCCTTAATATATTAAGTATATTCTAAATGCCCTTAATTAAAGAAATGTAAATGAAAAAATGAGACAGCTTTTATTACTTACCAAATATAGCAAAGTTTTTTTTTAATTTGATAAATACATAACATTACTACATACTTATTAGAATGGTCAAAATTAAAAAAAAAAGTACTGACAATACCAAATATTGGCAAGGATGTGGAGCAATTAAAACTCTCATATGTTGCTACTGGGGATGCAAAATGGCACAGCCACTCTGGAAAGAGTTTGGCAATCTCTCATGAAGTCAATATGACCAGGCTATCCCACTCCTAGGGATTTATCTAAGGAAAATTAAGACATATGCCTACACAAAACTCAAAATAACCCAAATGTCCATCAATTAGTGAATGTACCCAAATTATGACACAACCATACAGTGGAATTCTAGTTAGCAACAAAAAAGGAATAAACTACTGAGAATTGCAACAACATGGAAGAATCTCAAAAGCATCATGCTAACTGAAAGAAGCCAAACTCAAAAGGCTATATACTGTATGGTTTCATTTATATGATATTCTGGAAAAGGCAAAACTAAGGACAGAAATCAGATCAGTGGGTAGAGGTTCAGAGACACAGGACTGACTACCAAAGATCACAAGGAAACTTTCAGAGATGATAGAAATACTCTATATTTTGATTGTGATGGTAGTTAGATGACTATATACATTTGTTATAATCCATAGAAGTATACATCTAAGAAGAGTGACTTTTCAGGAAGGAAATTCAGTAAAGAAATTCTATTTATCCCCAATGATGTGGGGGAAACAGACATTTCTTACATGTTGGTGGGAGTAAAAATTCATACAACCTCTTTAGTGGGTGGAAATTTTACAATACATATGAAAGAGTAAAGTACATATATCCTTTGACCCAATAATTCTACTTCTAAAGATTTAACCTGCTGATAATACTTCTGAATGTACAAAAAAATCCATGTATAGGGATGTTCGATGCAGCATTATTTGTAATAGCAAGACTAAAAATGACTAAAGGTCTATTAATTGGGGTCTGGATATATAAATTCTAATACACTATAGGCAATATTATGCAGGCATGAAGAAGATTTTGACCTATGAATGTTGATGCAGACTGTATTTGAAATATTTTATATGTGAAAAGCAAAATGTGAAACAATATGTACAGTGTGTTCTCATTGGGTAAAGGCATAGACATCTGTGGAAGAATATGGATTCGCTAGGACTCAGGACTCAGCATATGGTCATACTCACAACTAAGATTTATTACAGTGAAAGGATATGAAGCATCAGCAAAAAGAAAAAAAAAAGCATGGTAATAAGTCTGGAGGAAACCAGGCACAAGCTTCCAAGGGTGTTCTCCCAGTGGAGACCACAGGACATACTTAAATCCCCCAGCAGTGAGTTGGGACAACACATGTGAAATATTGTCTATCTCAGAAGTTCACCAGAGACCCAGTGCCCAGGGATTTCACTGAGGACTGGCTACAGAGGCACCTTCCATCCAGCACTCACCAATATTCCAGACTCTCAGAAGGAAAGCAGGTACCCAACACAAACCACGCTACCTGCACAGTCCAAGAGCACTGAGCCATCCCCACCGATCCTCAGAATAGTGAGAACCCTTCTGAAATCCCGACACATCCAAGGGCTAACCAAGCAAGCAGGTCCCCTCAAGGAGAGCAGTCCCAGACTTGCATGTTGATTCCCTTCTGCACTGAGCAATTCTTAAAATATTTTACCATGTGACCATCCTTACTCCCTCCCTTTTTCCTCCCTTCTTTTTCTTCCTTCCTTTCCCCCTTCCCTCCTTCCTTCCTTCCTGATTCTCTTGAATAATTTGAAATTCTTTTTTTAATTTTTATTTTTTTTAAGATTTTATTTATTTATTTGACACAGAGAGAGAGAGAGATCACAAGTAGGCAGAGAGGCAGGCAGAGAGGAGGAAGCAGGCTCCTCCTCTTCAATGTGGGACTCGATCCCAGGACCCTAAGATCATGACCTGAGGGGAAGGCAGAGGCTTTAACCCACTGAGCCACCCAGGTGCCCCAGTAATTTGAAATTCTTAATAGAAATTCCTAAAAACTCAAAGGCTTTGAGCTGAAGAAGAAAAATTTACAGAGAGTTTCTAGTTTGGAGTAAAGGGGCAGAGACACTGGGAACTCAGAAGGTAGGGAATGGATAAATAGGAAGTTGTGCGTTGGTAGTTTGATGCTGACTTTGCCGATTCTCTGCCCACCCTGCCACCCTGCTACCCACTCACCAACCTGATAAGGCCAAGCAGCCATCTCTGGGTCCCCACTCATTCAACCTTCCTAGGTCAGTGTAATCTCTCTTCTGTTCTTTGGGGCAGAATCATCAGGTGTCACTTGGCCAGACTTTGGGTGATTCGGAGCTTTATTTTGAGGGAAATTTGGCATTTCCTCTCAGGCACCTCTACTGTCATGTAACAACACACAAGAGGGAACAGCAGTCTGGATAAGATACAGTCAAGTTTCTAAATGCCCATGGTAACTTTGTCATAGATCTTTGTCTGTCTTTAGCCATCAACATAGAGTATTTGCACTTTAGATACTTATGTGAGAACTCAACCTTAAGTTGATTGGTATCTAGTTCCTGTCAAGGGTATAACAGACACAATTGATATTTGGGAAGGACAATCTAAGAGTCCCTTAGATTTTTTTTAGCTTATTTTCTGCACTCATTTAGTGAGATGGAAGGAAGGAGAGGTTAAAGAAAGGTCCCTGGACCTTGGAAAAAGGGGTGTCCTCCTAGAGCAAAACTAGTAAGACCAATACATAACAGATGAGAGCAGCTCCTACGAACATTGCCCACACTTTTTAAAAAATGTATGTTCAGTTCTGTTGATGTAGGAAACAAAGGCAGAAGAAAAATTATTAAATGTCCTTACTACCTACAGCACATTGACAAGTCTTTGAACCAGGCAGAGTGACATTCCTCCAGGAACTCAGCTGCCTCGATGTTAATACTTTGCTAAGGGCAAAAGGCAATCTTTGCCCAATCCCCAGAATCCTGTAAGTCTACATTAACATATAAAAATTCCTTTGGAAACTTCCTTTACTCTACCCCCCGCCAGATACCTGTTGGCAATCATCTTCCAAGCATGTGACCCACCAATAAGCATCTGAAGAGTCTCATGACTACGTTTTTACTAAACAGTAATAAATGACCTTTTCCTAACCATAGCTAGCCCCCAAGTGATCCTGGACACCTTGTTTCCAAAACACCTGGGCAGCTTCTGCTATCCCTAACTCCCTCCCAACTTGAAAGTATATAATGGGCCACTACCCATAACCCCAGTGCAGCTCATTCTGCCCACAGGTCCTGTCCCATGCTTTCATAAAATCACCTTTTTGTACCAAAGACATATCAGGAATTCCTTCTTGGCTGTCAGCTTTGAACCCAAATATCTTTCCTACATCACCGTGACTTGAGTATTTCCTCAAATCCAGAATATAACTAAGAATGTGGTGTCCTATGGTGTCCTACTCAGTTTTGCACCAAGTGAAGAGAGAATGTGTAAATATGGTGAGGTGGGGTCATCTGCATGGAGTGAAAAGGCAACTAAAAGAATTGGACAGTGTGGTGTGTGTCTCTAGCATGGTCTAGGGGAAAAGTTGCCTTGCCCCATAAAATCAAGTATGCCATTTCCCTGAAAGTTCTTTCTCCCTAGTAATGAAGGATGTCCTCTCTAAGATAATAAGATTAACTCTCCCAACTGTGGTTTCATGTCCACTGAGCTATCTTGCCATGATTTTTCCAACAGGCTAAAAATGAGCTGATCACTGTTAAACAGTAAATGGGTATTATGCCTTAAACACTCATCCCTTCATGTTTGGTTTCATAGGATTCTCATTCTTTTTATTCTAGTAGGTGAAATAGATGGTCTTTCCCTTAAAGACACAGGCTGCCTGTAGAATACAGACACAACGTGGAGACCACAAGAGCAATGTGTGCAGCACATTCCATGCACTTCTTGCCCACACCCAGACAGTCTGCTATCTTACTTGCTCAAACTCACAGAGGTAGGAGGGGTGCAGCCAGACAAGGAAACAGACCTGGGAGGGGGCCCAAAGTGGACAAGAGTGATTCCATATGCTTTCTCTTCTTTGGAATTATAGTATTGTTCTGAGTGGAAGGGAAATTGTCTCCACCTCAGCAAAAGTTCAGGCTATCACACAAAAGGAAGCATACATTAGGGTCCTTGGAAATGATAGCTAAAATAGTTCAAATTCTTTACAGAAATTCCTGCAAACCCAAAGGCTCTGGGGAACACATGAGTTGAAGAGGAAAATTTTACTCTACCTTTTGGGGAAGTCTTTGTTGCCTAGAACTGACCTCTGGGAATGACACACTGGTAGACCCATCCTTAGGGATGGGGTAGGTAAGTTAGATAACAAAGACACTATTAGGCCCACGCTCCACCTATTCCCTCAGGACTGGGTGGGAAAAGGCCACTTCCTCGCTTCTTAGAGCTTTATATGAAACTAGTGTGTTCATTCCACTCCTCTTGCCTCCAGCTCTCCCCCTCCAGCATCTCCAATGAGCTGACCCATGCCACAGCATTTCTTAAGATTTGACTTCCTCTAATTTGTTTTATTTTCCTCCTTATACTCTGTGTTTTCCTAAATTCCACCTCCTCGCAACGCATCCCTCCTTGATCTACCACACTTGGCTTCTGTCCCACCAGTCCACTAAAGCCACTCACAGATATATCCAGTAGATGCTTTTCAGTATTTGCATTTTCTATAGATTTTGACGCTACTAATTTCTTATTACATACAGTCTCTCCTTTCTTGGCTTCCATAACACCAGGCTCTTGTAATAGTCCTTCTATTTCTCTGATCCCTGCTTTGCTAGCTTCTCTTTCTCACCATAACCTTTAAATAGGAACGTTCCACAGTGCTCCACCTTGGAACCCTGGTTCGTCTCATTTTATACACATATTTCCAACTCAATGGTGATGACTCCCTAGTCTGTATGAAAATGACTCCCTAATCTCTATGGTGATGACGCTCTCATCTATATTTCCAGTCCAGAACTTTCTCTCAAGCTCCAAATCTATAATTCTAGTCACCTACTGGACATATTTGCTTTGATATTCTACAGTCAAAATCACCATGTCCAAGACTTAACTTTCTCTTTCCCACTCTAATTTTTCTGCTCATCTGCTCAGTGAAGTCCACTACCATGCCACCAGTCTCCCTAAACACCTCCTTCTCCAATCAAACTCAAAAAGAAACAAACAAAAAAACCCTCTAAGTTTTATTGATTCTACCCACTAAATAGCTCTCAAATCCTTTCATTTATCTGTTTATTCCTTGCCCAGACTCCTACGACAGCTTTTGGAAAGGCTCCCACATCTGGGCTCTTCCCCTTCCAATTCATTCTCTACTTTAGAGCTAACATGGTCATCCTAAAAAATGGCAGACCTGATTCTACAACCCTACCAGTGTGAACTTTCAATTCTCTGAGCAATGTGTCTCAAAATAAAAGTAAATGTCTTTAATAACAATTTTGAGTCCATGTCCCCAGGTACAGTTCAAGGTGTTAGTCTCCACTTTGGCCCTTCTTTTTCATATCCTCAATGCCTTGCACAATGTTTTGCTTCTTTCTTCTGCCTAAAATACTCTTCCTTCCTCCCTTCCTCTAACTCTACCTTACGAGGAAACTGAGGCTGAAAATAAGCAGTTTATGTGTCATTGTTTCCAGAAAGTCTTCCAGAAAGCCTCTTGCCCCTCCTCTAATGATGGATTAAATATAAATACCCTCCTTTGCATCTGTCTCATGGCACCTGCCCTCAGTGCTGCAGTGGCCTTTAACCTGTGTCAGTCTCCTCTGTGAGAACAAGTACCTTGAGAACACAGTGTATCTTTTAGATCTCCAGAAACCAGCAAACGGTCTGGCCTATGTCAGTACTCTGTATGTCAGCTGAATAAATGAATGGATAAGATTGATTTGAATATTTAGTATACAGTGTTTTCCATCAAGAAAAGGGATAGGGGACTTGATTATTTCAGATGTGTCTTAACTTCTCAACTCCCTGGTTCTAACTATTTTTAGTGACCTTCCAGGAAACCTCAACTTCAGTGTGCATGTACTGTAGGAAGCAAGAGGACAAATGTTTGTGTAGTAAATCCCAAATCTGGATCCCAGGGCTTAGTCATAAACTCCATGGAATATTTTCTCACTGAATTACAAAGAAAAATAGCCCCGAATGATAGGTTTATAATAGAAGGAACTCTGCATTTGGCTAGTTCTTTCTAAGCAAGCATGATTAACTCTACATTGTCTCTACGAATGAGTCATTCTGATTAAAGAGAGGCTACAATAAAATTAAGTAGTAACGCATCTTCTTATTTATGAGTATGGAATCATCTCATAGGAGGGACTCTCAACTCTGCCTCTTACTAGCTGTTTGACTTGGGCAAGTTACCTAACTTTCTAAGTCTTCATTTTCTAGACTAAAATTCTTAAAACATCTATTACTTACTTTGGGAAGCTGATGTGAAAATTTAATGAGCTCTGTATGAAAAGAGTGATCAGAGTGATCCCAACTCACCCTGTGGCCTCAGTTACTACTGTCCATTTGTGGGAAATAGTCTAACTTCTATTTAGTCCAGACACATGTATTCTTGACTGTACAGCTGCCTCCTCGCCCTTTCAGCTTGGATGACTCATAGACACCTCAAACCTATTCTACCCAAACAGAATGCATGCTTCCTCCCTTCCCCCAAATCCAGCCCTCCTCTAACGTCCCATAGCTCAACATCCACAGCTCAGTGAACATCTCTACGATTCATTCAGTTGTGATATCAAGAACAATATCAAATCCTCAATTTCTTCTTCTCCCTCATCCTTCACATCCAAGCAACCCACTCATTCAGGAAATGTTTCTGAGACCTTGGTGTTGTCCTAGGTCTTGCTTCCCAAAGATTCTGATGCCTACCCATCCCCCTCCACCACACTGCCACCTCCCTGGTCTAACCACCACCACGTCCCACTGCAGGCTCCTAACTGGTCTCCCTGCATCCACTCTTGCCTCTCAACAATTTACTTTCTACACTAAAGCCAGAGTGATCTTTTCAAAGTGCCTGTATGATCACATCACCCACTAGTAACTTCAAACACTTCAGAGCTTCTCATTACTTTCCAATAAAAGCCAAAGCCCTTCTTGCATGCCACCCACATGCTCAGGGCTTCCAGTCTCTCTTACCACCACCCTCCCCACCTCAACTCTGCCTCCCTTCAGCCTCACTGCACCACTCTGCCCCTGCTGCAAACCCCAAGCACAATTTGTTTACTCAGCCTGGAACATTCTTCTCCCACCCCCTTTGTTTAGCTATTTTTTACTCAGCCTTCAGAGCCCAGCTGAAAGTCCCTGCCTCAAGGACGCCTCAGAAACCCCTTCTATGAACTCCACACTAGCTGGCACTCTGCACAGCACTCTAAACTTTTTCTCTCACTTAAAGCTTTGTAATTAATTATCTCCATGCTTAGGTCTTCCATCACACCAGCCTCAATTCTGGCTGCATATTAGATCCATTGGAGACCTCTGTGTATACAACTCCTGAGTTCCACCCCAGATTAATGAAGTCAGAATTGCAGGAGGTGGGGCCTGAACTTTTTTGTTTTTTAATGGCCCCCTGGTGCATCAACGTGCAGCCAAAGTTGGGAACCACTGGTTCAGACGGCAAGGACCAAGTCTGCTTATCCACAACGTCATCCCTAGTGCCAAGCACACAGCAGTATGTGCACACAGTAGGCACTCAGTAAATGGTAGTTATGATTGTTGTTGTTATGGCTGTGATTATGATCATAATTTTTTCACATTTTGGGTATCTGTGATTCTTTATTACATAACTCCAGGAAAATAAACCTGTAGCACCCAAATTGTCTTCTTAAAATTCAGCAAGTTTCTGTTTTCCTGTCAACATAGGGCTTTAATTAAGAAACCTACTAGAACCTACTAGACAAAATGTTCTTACAACAAGCCACATCTCCAAGGTGAAACAAAATATGGCATATTCAAAAATTCAATTCATATTATACAATTCTGTTTTATGTAGTATGTATTAGTAATTATAGTCACTTAATAATGACTGTAATTTTATAATGACATGAATTAATTGGATTGGCCACTGCTTTGTCACTCTGATTCTAGTTGATTTTACTCTTCCCTGTTAGTTTTTCTCTCCTATCACCTGACCTATTATACTATTATACTATGCAAATGTCAGCCCCACTCCCCACCCTGCCTCAGTGGTTAGAACTGAAGTTCCTTTGGTTTGCCGTTTTTCAGTTCAGCCTCAAAGAGCAGGCTCTGGACACATCCTTTAGAGAACCTTTTAAAGACACAGTTTCTGTAATCCAGTTCTCAACCATAAACCTGCTCAGAATTACCTAGGTGGCTTGTTAAAACAAAACTGCTGGACCCCATCCTCAGAGTTTCTGATTCAGTACATCTGGGTTAAGGCCAGAGAATTTGCATTTCTAACAAGCTGCCAGGTAATATTGCTGCTGCTGGTCCAGGGACCACACTTGGAAAACTACTCTTTTAATTATAATGCACTTTAACTAGTTAACGACTCATATTTAAAAAAAAAAAAGAGAGAGAGAGTACTTGTAAGGCCTTCTAGGGGTACAGTGAGTGAAGACCATACAATTTATTCTTTATATTTAAAGCATGACCATGGGCATGTCTCCTGTGATTTCAGAGGGACTTTCTCTGTACTATTTTTGCAAACAATTCAACATATCCCACCCATACTTCTCTTTTTATGAGAAAGATACTGTGGAAAGTATGTGGAGGCTGCACACACCTAGCCTGTGCTTAATGGGCCATCCCTCAGCCACCTCTAGCCTGGGTTTTTTAAAAATTTAAATTCAACTAATTAACATACAATGTATTATTGGTTTCAGAGATACAGGTCTGTAATTCATCAGACTTCTATAACATCCAGTGCTCATTACGTCCCATGTCCTCCTTAATGCCCATCACCCCGTTACCCCATCTCTCCACCCTCTCCCCTCCAGCAACTCTCAGTTTGTTTCCTATGATTAAGAGTCTCTTATGGTTTGTCTCCCTTTCCGGGTTTGTCTTATTTTATTTTTTCCTCTCTTCCCCTATGATCCTCTGTTTTGTTTCTTAAATTCCACATATCAGTGAGATCATATGATAAATTTCTTTCTCTGATTGACTTATTTTGTTTGGCGTAATACCCTCTCATTCCATCCACTTCATTACAAATGGCAAGATTTCATTTGTTGATGACTGAGTAATATTCCAGTGTGTGTGTGTGTGTGTGTGTGTGTGTGTGTGTGTGTGTGTGTGTGTGCCACATTTCCTTAATCCATTCATCTCTTTATGGACATCTGGGCTCTTTCCATAGTTTGGCTCGTGTGGACATTGCTGCTATAAACATTGGGGTGTACACGCCCCCCTGGATGACTACATTTGTACCTTTGGAGTAAATACCCAGTAGTGAAATTGCTGAGTCATAGGGTAGCTCTATTTTCAACTTTTTGAGGAACCTCCATACTGTTTTCCAGACTGGCTGCACCAGCTTGCCTTCCCACCAACAGTGTAGGAGGGTTCCCCTTTCCCCGCAGCCTAGCCAACACCTGTCGTTTCCTGACTTGTTAACTTTAGCCATTCTGACTGGTGTGAGGTGGTATCTCATTGTGGTTTTGATTTGTATTTTCCTGATGCCAAGTGATGTTGAACATTTTTTCATGTGTCTGTTGGCCATTTGGATGTCTTCTTTGAAGAAATGTCTGTTCATGTCTTCCACCCATTTCTTGATTGGATTAGTAACATGTTCTTTGGGTATTGAGTTTAATAAGTTACTTACAGATTTTTGGATACTAGTCCTTTATCTGATATGTCATTTTCAAATATCTTCTTCCATTCTGTCAGTTGTCTTTTGGTTTTGTTGACTGTTTCCTCTGCTGTGCAAAAGCTTTTTATCTTGAAGAACCCCCAGTAGTTCATTTTTGAGTTTGTTTCCCTTGCCTTTGGAGACGTGTCTAGCAAGAAGTTGCTGCAGCCAAGGTTAAAGAAGTTTCTGCCTGTGTCTCCTCAAAGATTTTGATAGATTCTGGTCTCACATTTAGGTCTTTTATCCATTTTGAGTCTATTGTTGTGTATGGTGTTAGGGAATGGCCCAGTTCCATTCTTCTGCATGTGTCTAGTCTCGTTTTTAAAGATAGACCTTGTTCACTCTCCCTGAAGCGAGCTGGCTTTGTGAAGTCACCTTCAAGACTGTTTAATACCATGGTGAGAGGGGAATTGAAATAACAGAGAACTACTAGGAAGCTCTTTCAAAGAAACAAACTTCAAAATCTCTAAGAGGTTTCAGCAGGGGCTTCGGGGAGAGGTGGGGTAAGGAATTCCAAGGCACCCCAAAGGAAGTGAGCCCAGCACCCTGGCAAGATGCCCAGCAAGTAAGCAAGACCCCATCACTGGTACCAACAGCCAGAGGGGCATGAATTGCTGTTGCTCACAATGGCAATGTGAGGCTCTCAGGTGTATACACAACACAGCTTCACTCTGCAGGGGGAGGGACAAGGATAACAAAAGGTTTCCTGTACTATCCTCATTTAGGGGCCTGTGGAGACTTCTTAGGGTGACCAACTGTCCGAGTTTGCCTGATATTGTCCTGGATTTAGCATCTTCTTCAGACCCCCACATTCTTCAGTCATGCTCTCTTCCCCTCTACAGTTCTTACTCAGCCTCATTCCTACCTTTTTCCTGAAGACACAGGCACCCACTCTTCTAAGATGCCGTCTCTCCTGGTAGCCTCTGGCAATTTTAGTCTCACATACACAATTCTCTTTTCTTCCTTGAGCTCAGTTTTGTACTTGATTTCACTGTCATCTTTAGGCTTTCCACCATTTTGACTTTTTAATATGCCATGAATATGGTATGGTTTTTTCAGATCAAAAAAATTTCTAAGTGGAAAGATTCCTTAGAGTCCACGCACTGCAAGGTTACCCACCCCAACTGCACAGGAGAATCACCTGGGACTTTTTTTAGTCTCATCCAGAGCGACTGAATCAGAATCCCTGTGGTCGGAGCTCAGGCCCTGGTCATTTTTAAACCCCTTCAGATGATTCTAATGCACAGCCAAGGTTTCAAACTTCTAAGCAGCAAGCCTACTTCTATGGAATTCTTTTTTTTTAATAAGATTTTATTTATTTATTTGACAGGGAGATAGAGATTACAAGTAAGCAGAGAGGCAGACAGAGAGAGAGGAGGAAGCAGGCTCCTTGTCAAGCAGGGAGCCCGATGCGGGCCTCGATCCCAGGACCCTGAGATCATGACCTGAGCCAAAGGCAGAGGCTTTAACCCACTGAGCCACCCAGGCACCCCTTCTATGGCATTCTTGAAAGGTGGGTATTTTACCTTTGTGGCATCCTTCTCCACTGAAAGAAGTGCATGTCCATGTAGTCCAGCCATTGCCAGACATTTGTAATTGCTAGGAAGTTCTTATCTCCATCCAAGTTTTGTTTCATTCTAACTCCCACCCATTGACCTCAGCTTTAAGCTATAACACAATGCAGTATGTTTACTTCTTCAACATTAACAAATTTCCTTCCAAATCCTCAAAGATAGCCAGTATACAAATCCCATCCTCCAGTTTCCCATTCTTGAGGATAAATAGCCCCAGTTCCATCACCCATTCTTTATATATCATGATAGGCAGATCTCCTGTCGTCCTAATTACCCACCACTAGATGCCCTCCAGTTTGTTAATATTGCTCTCAGAACACACTGCTCTGAACTTAGGATAATACTGCAGAGAGAGTGAAGTTATTACATTCTTAATTTGGAAAGTTAACTTTAATTGATGCCACCTAATATGACTAGTTATTTTAGATACTCATACTGAGAGTTGTGGTCCAGTAAAACCTACAAATCTTTTTCAAATAATCTCCAAGGCAGGATTCTCTCTCTGTGTGTATCATTTAAATGCCAGCCTTATGACTCCAGCCCATCTTTCCAGATCGATAATACTTAAATCTTTCATGTAATATATTGCACTCTCACTAAAAGCTATGTATTTTTGGTGAATTTGTTAACTGTGCTTCCAATGGTTTCATCCAAATCATTGATAAAATGTGCCAAATAAGAGTGGGACAAGGACACTACCTTGTGTGGTATATTCCCCTCTACCCCTACCACAAGGTGGATCTCAAACCATTTGTTGACATGATTTAGCCATGATTCACATTAATGCCAGTCCTCTAAGTTCATTCTTATCCAGTCCATCTTTCTCCAGCTCATCTTTAAACATATCACGAAAGACTTTGTTATATATCTTTCTCATCCTGTTGTATGTTATACATTTTTCTCATAATGAAGTACTTACAAATGATACAATACCTGGGATTTGCTTTAAAGCATTCCAATACCATCAATACAAAGACCTAGTAGAGGGGAGAGTAATAGGGAAAACAAAAACCTCAGAATATTAATAGTTGTTAAAGATGGCTAATGGGTATATAGAGGTATATCATATTATTCTTTTTGGTTTTGTTTGAAATTTTCTGTAAAAAGCATGATGAACCTCTTGCTGAAATAAAATACACCATTTCTATGAATTTGAGAGACTGCCAAAAGTTATTAACTCTAGCACCCTCCTACACATTTTCCAAATTGGGGTAATTTGATATAACTGACTTAATAAATCCATGCCAGTTTCAAGTGATTGGGGCCTTCTTTTCTAGGTGCTAACAAATCTTCCTTATTTATTTTAAGATTTTGCCAAGAATCAACCTCATGTGGAGTTTCCTGAATCCATCCTTTCTGGTATTTTGTGACTTAGATTACTAACTCTTGGAACTTAAGATCATCATGTCTGTAAAGTTTTTAAACTCATTTAGAAAAGTCATGGACTCTCTTAATAACTTCCTGTCTGTTGCAATGACTTCTTAATGATGAATGTTTTTTTTTAATTGATTGAACTGCATTTTTCTAGATTGAAGCAAAATAAAAGTTCAGAGGTTCCAATTCCTTTGCATAATCCAATTACCATTGTGAATCCTTTTTCCTGTTCATGTCTTGCACTGAACCATGATCGAAATAATTTTTTCTGGGGGGTGGGAGGGTAGGGATAGGGTGGATGGGTTATGGACATTGGGGAGGGTTTGTGCTTTGGTGAATGCTGTGAAAGATGTAAGCCTGATGATTCACAGACCTGTACCCCTTGGGCAAAGAATAAAAATAAAATTTAAAAATAATAATAATAATAATTTTTTTGTTATCTTTAGCATTTTTTCCTGCATGCCTCATCTCCAAGTGATACTTAGCCCAGGGGATGCTACTTTTAAAAAAATCTCTTAGCTTCTAAACGTTCTTCTCAATTACTCGCCATCTTTTTTCTCTATTGTACAAATCCTTGAGGGGAAACTTTATTTTATAAAAGCCATAGTCATCATCTAGAAATCATCACCTAGAAAGTTTTAGAAAACAGAAATATATAAAATATAATTAAACTCACCCATAATTTCTAAGTTCCTTCTCAGAGGTCCCTCTGGTCAAATAAGTGTTTTAAATGCCTTTCACTTTTCTTACCCATTGAGATTACTTATGGTCACACAATCAGATTTCTCACGTAGTTGGTTAGTCCACTTTTAGACTCTTATCCTTTTTGAGCCATATTCTTTGGTAAATATGACCATAAGATCTCACCTATCATCTTTCTGATTTTTTTTCTTTAATCTGCCTTCTTAAAAATTGAGGCCATGTGTCTGGTTGCCTTATATTTTCCTCTTTCAGGATTATTAATGTCTAAATGAACTAGTCATTTCTCCTACTTCTAAATTATATCTTTCTTTTGAACCAGAGTTAAATCAAGGAGGAGTCAAAGCTTCCTCTAACTTGCAGAAAGTATCTGCAAAGAATATCAAGAATTTTCCACATGTTCAATTTTTGGAAAATTAGGTTTCCAGTAAATGTTTCAGAATTTCACAATTGAAAGGGGTTGGGTGGGGATAATGGAGCAAAGTGTTGCCAACATCTATTATGACCTTCTTCATGTCAGGCACTGTACCAGGCACATCATATAATTTTTTTTTTCTCATTGAATACTCTTTTTAAAAAATTTTATTTAAATTCAATTCATTAACATATAGTATATTATAAGTTTCAGAGGTAGAGTTCAGTGACTCATTAGTTATACATCACACCCAGTCCTCATTACATCACCTGCCCTCCTTAATGCCCATGACCGAATTACCCATCCCCTCACCGCCACCCCCCCCGCAGCAACCCTGTTTCCTATAGTTAAGAGTAAGTCTCTTATGGTTTGCCTCCCTCTCTGATTTTGCCTTATTTTATTTTTCCCTCCCTTCTCCTATGATCCTCTATTTTGTTTCTTTAATTCCACGAATGAGTGAAAACATACGATAATTTTCTTTTTCTGATTGACTTATTTCGCTTAGCGTAATACCCTCTAGCTCCATCCATGTCTTTGCAAATGGCAAGATTTCTTTTCTTTTCTTTTTCTTTTTTTTTTTTTTTGATGGCTAGTTATATTCCATTGTATATATTCACCACATTTTTATCCATTCATTTGTTGATGGACATCTGGGCTCTTTCCATAGTTTGGCTTGTGTGGACATTGCTGCTATAAACATTGGGGTGCACGTGCCCCTTCAGATCACTATGTATGTATCTTTTGGGTAAATACCCAGTAGTGCAATTGCTGAGTCATAGGGTAGCTCTATTTTCAACTTTTTGAGGAACCTCCATACTATTTTCCAGACTGGCTGTACCAGCTTGCATTCCCACCAACAGTGTGTAGGAGGGTTCCCCTTTCTCAGCATCCTCACCAACATCTGTGGTTTCCTGACTTGTTAACTTTAGCCATTCTGACTGGCGTGAGGTGGTATCTCATTGTGGTTTTGATTTGTATTTCCCTGAAGCTGACTGATATTGAGCATTTTTTCATGTGTCTGTGGGCCATTTGAATGTCTTCCTTGGAGAAATGTCTGTTCATGTCTTCTCTCATTTAATATTCTCAAAGGAACTAACTATAAGCTAAGTACTGTTTTAGTTCCTGTTTTACAGATAAGGAAAATGCAAATGAGCTAGGTTAAGCAACTTCCCCAAGATCAGGTGGTATAGTATCTTTCAAATGTTAACTAGCATATCCAATTTGCAAAGTCCAATTTGCGAAGTCCTCCTTTAGTTGAAAAACTCCTAGTTTGTTTTGCTTCTGTCCTTGCTTTGTAATTTGTATTGGAAACACTTGTCCAAAGCCTCTACATGCCTGCAGTTTTTTATCTTACTCAGACAACAATGTCTTCTTCACTCTCCCTCCTTTGCATCCTCACCCAAAGCCCTGCATCGAGCTGCCAGTCTCATGCTTCTGTATTTTCATACAGACAAACAATATCTTAACATTCCCTCCATCTCCTAAAACGTTTAACTTTGAATAAGAAATAGAATTCATTGCCTCCAACCAATTAGGAGACCTATTCTTGTTACATGTGGACCTTCATGTTTATGTACAGTAGAAGCAGCAATAATTTCAATAGGTTAAACTTTGATTTGAAAAAAAGATGACCAAAATAAAGCCTGGAATTCTAGGATCAAATTTCCTTAAAAGTTATATCAGTGAGTCATAGATTTATTCTTTTTCTCTCTCAGCTCTTTTCCTGAAAATTAATGCAGCTTATTATGCTTCACATTAGAAGAGGCAAAATCCATAGCCCAAGACCTTTCTGTGCATCATTCTAATGATGGTAGCTCATTACCTAAATGGAGAAGCAACAACAAAACAACACCTAGAGGTTACTAGATCTGGGATCTTGAGTAAGTCACATTCTCCGCCTTATGTGCTTGCTGGGTACCAGGCACTGTGCTAAACACTACGTGCATTATCCATGAAATCCTCACAACACTGTAGAGATCATTAGCCCAATTTGCACTTGAGGAACCTGGGCCTCAAAACATCTAGTAAGATGCTCATGCTCACACAGTTAAGTGCAGAGCTGAGATGTGAACACAGGCATGTCTGATGCTGGGAATGCCATGCTCTTAATTATTAGGAGGAACTAACACTCATTTAAATCTTCCCTTTTCTACTTTCCCCTACCCTCCCCCACCTACCCACCTACCCACTTCCTTTGGTCTAGAAGATGACTATGTCATCTTCTAAGAAGGTTACCACAGGTAGTTTCTGCCTCATAAGTTTCTAGGTTGGGTTTTATGGCTGCCTTTCATGTCCTGTGACCTTATGATCTTGGCCACAATAGACTGTTCCAGCAACTGTGGCTTGAGCCAAAGCCAGGGTTGGGCTTGCATTACCTCCTTTAATCCTCTCAACAAACCAATACAATATTAATTGCATTGTACTGGTGGGAACACCAACACAGAGAAGTTACCTGCCTGAGGTGATACAGCTAGTAAGAGCAGAACTAGGATTGGAGGGTTGGTTCATCCAAATGCTTGAACATTCTGCTCTGCTTCTTTTCTTGGGGGATCAGTGGAATTGGCCTGGAATAAGAGACTCTCTTGAATGCAATTTGTGACAACAGAAGGGAGATACAGACTGAGTACAGAATCAAAGAAGAGCTAGCTGAGTTCTGGCAATGGCACAGTGATCAGAGGGGTTGACTTCCACAGTGGCTGTCTAGTCATGCAAGCTAGTCATGAGATACCTTCATCAAAGGGGCCCCACCAGTGACAGGCGGCAATAGAAACTGTTACCTTTGTTTCCTGACTTCTCCGAATAGGCCTGTCAACCCCTATCACCTCAAATAACGTAACCCAGTCCTTGTCACCTGTGCCTCACACATACATACTCCCTTAGGCTTAAACTCAAAGCAACAAACCCCATCACTGTCTTGGCCTGTTGGAATGGAGTGGTGAGAGCCGTGGAGCATTGCAGGCTCTGATGCTTGGATCTTACTCTCACTATGACCTCCAGCTTTATTTCTTTCCCCAACAAGTAACTCTTCCCCTCCTTCACTGCCTTCCAGCTCCAGGGGAAGGAGTATTAGGCCTAAGGGTGCTTTCCAACAAGCCCTGAGTGTTCAGGGTGTACATCAAATGTTTTCTGGGGGAACAGCAAATCAAATGCAGTGTGCAACTCAGAAGGCCATATGAATATAGAACTTCCATGTCCTAGGTCCACCAAGGCCTTGGAGTGACTGTGGAATGAAGCCAGAATCTTTTTCCAGGACTTCACACTCTTCCATTAGACCCACTGTCTACAAGAGACATCCGAGCTCACAGAAATCCCCTTGTCTCAAGTGTGGCAACAAGCTGCTGGTAAGTGTCAGTACTGGAAATGCTGGCAAGAAGCCACATAGGACATTTTTAGTGCTCCCATAAAGTCTGTGTATTCTGAGGAACTTACACCCATGAGCAGCTGATGCTGTAATGTCACACATATGAGGCTGTTCCAGGAAATATCCAGGAATATAAAAAGCTGGATTTCCTGGCTTCATTGTCTTCCCTTTGAAACCATGTCTTATGAGGACAATTTGGCAGAAGGTCAAATTGCTACCCTGATCTTTACACACACACACACACACACACACACACACACACACACCCCAAGAAAATCATTTGGTTATATTAAGCATCTCATCACATTCCTCCCTCAGGAGGCAGAATATAGTAATCAGAAACAGACAAAAAGAAAAAAATTGATGAGACACCCATTTTCTACACAGATCTACTTCTTTCCACCTCTGTTTGAGGCCCACCAGCTGTTCTACTGCTTGGTCACCAACTGCCCCAGCTCCAAATCTGTTCCTCCTTTCCATAGTCAGTAATATCTAGAAGCTGAGTTCCCAAGGCAACCACAAATATTTGTTATTCTTTCTGCCATGTGATTTCCCCAAAAATAAACTCAGATATTTTTCCTACCATCAAAATGCCATGAAGAATGTAAATGGATGTTGTTTTTTCATGCATACCTGTGAAATAAAGAAGTTTTAAGGGTCCTTAGGCAAAATGTCGAGGAATGCTATGAAAGTCCTAAAGTAGAAGATTATATAAAAGCTGGGTTGTTGGATTATTCTACCTTTAAAATAGAACAAGCAAGGGAAGGCATGGGGGGGGGACAGATTTGAACAAGCAGGTACATATATACTCACATGGACCCAAACAAGTAGAATTTGTCTTCCTTTTTAGAAAGGGAATAGCAGAGGGCCTATTTGCTCTGAGGTCTTATCAGGATTTAGCCTCTTTCCTTCGAAATGCCCCCTCGATGTCCCAGCCAAGGACTCCGAGAGACCTCCATTTGAAGCTGACAGAACTTGAAACCAATTAACAAACAAACTTTGCTTTCTGTTCTTGTGTGACTCTGGAGTGGAAGACCTCTCAGAATCATGGATAAAGTCTCCATTTAAGACTCCAACATAGTAATGACCCCACTACACAAATCACTGTGGCTTAGGGGGCTTCTAATTTAAAGGAGATCCTGCAAATGGTAGTGTCACAATAGCAACAGTGATAGAACACTTTACATTTCAACGGTCTGAACAACAGATTTATGTCCCCTCTCTTTTTGATCCTCAGAGAAACTCCCTAGAACACAGAGGACACACACACACACACACACACACACACACACACACACACACACAATCCCATTTTACAGGTATGTGAAAGCTAAGGCTAAAGAGCAAGGGAACTTGTCCTACCTGTCTAGAGCTTGATGGCCAATTCCACCAAGCCTTCTACTTCCAGTCTCATGTCTTCTTGTCCTAGATATTCTTTATGCCTCCACCTCACCATCTGCACTATCATCCAAGAATCCTGAAACCAGTAGAATTTGTGATACAGAAGACCAGGAGTCAAGAAAACAGGCTTAGAGCTTAGAACATCCATTCATAAATAGACAAAATAATGGAACGACTGTGGGGGAGATAAGAGAAAACGGGAAGAACTGAGATGAACTAGTGCAGGATGCAGTCACTAAGGCAACAGGGAAAGTTCTCACTCCTTCCTTCACATCCTCACTGCTCATGACTGTCTGTCCTAATACCAAGGACTTCTCCCAAGTGGCCCTTTAATATCCCTTTCCTCCAATATTGGATAGTCTCTTAAAATACTTTGGCTAACCTTCCTAATTAACCAGGAGCAAGTTTCCAATTTTCTTTAGAACTACCATTTTAGTACCAGTCACATTCATGTCACTACTTCTTTATATGACATGGTCTCTGAATTCTTTCCCATTCTGGACATACCCACTCACCCACCCAGTTTGTCAACATCTTACTTCCGTGTGATGCAGAAAGGGAATGTACCACCCACAGAAATTTCCAGTTCTTCACTCAATGAATCAACAAAAAGTAAACAAATAAGTATTGAATCACGAGGGAACTTTTCTGGGGTGGTAGAAATGCTCTACAGGTTGATGAAGACAAAAAGTATTGTAGGGATAAATGAGACAGTGAAAGTCAAGCACTTAGCATAGGGCCTAGCACAATGTAAGTCCTTTATGGACCACTGCAAATCAATGCCTTCATGGCACTCCCTCTGCAGTATTATCTTCAGTTCAGAGCAGTGTTTTTGAGAGAGACACTAACAAACAGGAGGCCAAAAGGTTGAAAGGAGAGAAAGAAACTCCTACTCACAGAACTTCCATCAGAAATTTGTCCCTCTCTGTGCCTGTCCAGCTTTGCCCTGCTCTGGTGAAGACATAATAGGTTTACCTCCTGAGGATCAACTCTACCTAATTCCTGCAGCATGTGAAAATCTATGATTGCTTCCATGCCTTGGGTCAAGAGTCCTGAAAGAAATTTAACCCTGCCTTTGGGAGAATCTGGGAAAACCTTAGCTAAATCCATCCCAGAGTATGAGAGTCTTTCTGGCTACTCAGGTCCTGGTCCTTGTTTCATCTCCACTTGAGAAGTAGAGTCAGACCACAAATGTTGACCAAATTGGTATGAGGCTGACTTCCTCTACTGGTTTCAGTCGACTCTTCTCATGCAGGATCTGAATTCAACTTCTAGTTACTCTCAGACAGACCTCCTGCCCAATGACTTGACAACAGACAAAAATGTACTTCCCATATGCCCTGCAGCTGTACACCACACCTTGGATCAAAGCCCTTGACCATAACCATGGCCTGGATCAAACATGAGTTTATTTGTCTCCCTTGGATGCAATGATCTGGACTACCTAGGGCAACTTTCTTTTACTCTCCCCCATCTACAAAGAGCTTCAGGCACATCTCATATCTATGGATGTTCCATTTCGTACACTATCAATGGGGAATGAATGAATGAAAAATATTACAAAGAGCAAACATATGAGCTCATAAAGCAAAGCAGTCTGTTGAAGATTTAGTATAGGAGCAAACAGGGCCAAAAAGTTTAATAGTCCTAAAAATTTTAATAGTCACTGCTAGTTTATAATTTCATTCATCCATTCATTATGTCCTCATTCATATATTCATACTTGCGCTCATTTGAGTAACAATTGTCTGGAATGTGCTTGATACTGGATATATAAATATGAATAATACCTAATCCCTGCTCTTAAAGAACTGTTCAGAATGTAAATGCTATCACCTTGACCCATCAAATAAAACTTTTTTATTTTTTTATTTACTTATTTTTAAAGATTTTATTTCTTTCAGACAGAGAGAGTGTGAGAGAGAGCACAAGCCAGGGCGAGAGGGGGAGGTGGAAAGGGGCAGAGGGAGAAGCAGGCTCCCCCTGAGGAGGGAACCCGTGGGCTCTCAATCCCAGGACTCTGGGATCACGACCTGAGATGAAGGTAGACACTTAACTGACTGAGCCACCGTGGCACCCCTCAAATAAGACTTTTTATGCTTGGTATGCTCTGTTAAAAGAGAGAGAAAGATGCAATACACCTCCGTAGTTTATATGAAATACTCCATTCAATAATATTAGCTGTAATTAGCACAAAATATAATGTGTGCACTTCAGTTCTCTAGCATTGTCAGCCTTTAGTCGAGCGTTTCTAGGACTGCATCACACCATTGGTCTTCCTAGTCATATGGCATTGGCCTCACTTCCTCAGCTTTAAAATGGGAAAATCAGGGCCGCCTGGGTGGCTCAGTCATCAAGCATCTGCCTTTGGCTCAGGTCATGATCCCGGGGAGGCCTGGGATTGAGCCCTGCCTCTGGCTCCCTGCTCTGCGGGAAGCCGGTTCTCCTTTTCCCAGTCTTCCTGCTTGTGTTCCCTCCCTCGCTGTCTCTGTCAAATAAATAAAAATCTTTAAAAACATAAAAATAAAAAAATGGAAAAGTCAGTATTTCTCAAACCATAAGATTATCATAAAGGTCAAATGAGGTAATGTGTACAAAGTGTTTAACATGCTGCCTTGAAAATTCCTGTTTACATTGTATCTTCCTTTTCCAATATGCCTATGTTAGTTTTTTTTAAAGATTTTATTTATTATTTATTTGACAGAGAGAGAAAGATTACAAATAGGCAAAGAGGCAGGCAGAGAGAGAGGAGGAAGCAGGCTCCCTGCTGAGCAGGGAACCCGATTCGGGGCTCAATCCCAGGACCCTGAGATCATGACCTGAGCCAAAGGCAGAGGCTTTAACCCATTGAGCCACCCAGGCACCCCAACCTATGTTAGTTATTATGTATGTACTTTACATTAACAAGATCTTTCCATTTTTCAGTATCCCCTTAGCACCTCCATTTGAAGTTAATATCTAAGGTCAAGAGCAACTGGCCTTGTGAAGGACAGCCTAAGAAGTAAAAGCAGTAACCAAGAAGAACAACATACCCATAACCCTCATCAAAAAGTAAGTAGGGGTGCCTCGGTGGTTCAATCAGCTAAGTGTTAGACTCTTGATTTTAGCTGAGGACATGATCTCAAGATCATGAGATCAAGCCCTGCATTGGGCTCTGTGCTCAGCATGGAGTCTGCTTGAGATTCTCTCTCTTCCTCTCCCTCTGGGCCCCCCACACCACCCCTCACACATGCTCTCTCTCTCTTTAAAAAAAAAAAAAAAAAAAAAAAAANTTTAAAAAAAAAAAAAAAAAAAAGACAGTAAGTAGAAATAAGCCACCCAGAGTCCTAGAAAATAAAATTTGTGTGAAACTTGCCAAAACCACTGCCTACTAGGAAACAATGCTAGAGCACAGGGAACTTTGTAGGTTAAACCTAAGCTTCAAGACACATTAATAAAGTGACAGTACTCCCATTCAAGGCTCAGGCTTTCAAAGCACATCTGGAACTCTGTATTAAGTTATAGACAATGAACTTAAAGTTAGGCCTTGACAGCCAGGAGCTGAAGCTTTCTAAAAAACGCTAGCCAGTGGGAACTTGACAAAACAGTGAAATACAGTAGGAAAGCCAAGGTCTCTTCAGTTGGGAGATGGCAGACATGGAGGAGTTGTGATAATATCCTTTCAAATATCTGAGGGGCTATCCTGTGGAAGGGGATTCACAGCTGTCCTTCTCTATGGCTCAGAGGGAAGAACTATTGCCAATGGCAGAAAGAAGATGCAGGGAAGAAGAAATATTTCCATTAAACTTTAAAAAGAGCAAATCTTTCTAACAGAGATGTCTAATATAGTAAGACAACTATCTCTGGGGTTTGGGGAAAGTAAAATATAGGAGGATAAGAAGAGACTTTAGGACTCAACAGAGAATGGAACTTGATCAAGAAGCTGGACTGTGGATTTGGCTGATTTGCAATAACTTTTTCAGACTCCATTGTAAGAAAAATAAAACAAGGATACACTTTCTAAGACACATTAACCATAAAATGAAAATAATAATATCAACCTGACAGAATAGTGTAAAGATGAAAATAATACATGGGAAAAGTCTTCTTTCAATAGGAAAGACTGAAATGAAAACAAACCCAGAGGAAACAGAAAAGAAACCTTCAATTACTGTCTTCATAGAGATGAGAAAATACAGCATCTATGAGACCAAAAGTGTGTATGGTTTTGTTTAAATTAAGCATCAGAAAATAAAAACAAGTTTTTAGATATTTAAACATTTATAATAACTCAAAAAAGAAATTAACAAGTTTCTTTGAAATTTGAAAGATAAAGTTGAGAAAATATCCAAAAAGATAGAGTCAATTATGAAAGAGTATGGGGAGAAAACATAAGAAATTAAAATTATTAATACAAGAGAGACAGCATCTGACTAATATACCTCCCAGAAAGAAAGATCAGAGAAAACCATGGAAAGGAAATTATCCAAGAAACCATATAAGAAAATTTCCCAGAACTGAAGGATCTGAGTTGCCAGATGGGAAGGGCTGAGCCCAATGCAATAGATGAAAATAAACACACACCAAAGTACATCACCATACACGTTTGCTACCTAAGAGATAAAGAAAAAACCCTAAATGCTTCCTAGAAAACAGAGAGTGGGATGGGAGTAACAACTGACATAAACATAATTGGGAATAGAATAGCATCAGACTTCAAAAATCCAAAAGACACAAAGGCCTCAACATTTCTATTCCAGTGCACCTTTTCTCAGGAAGTTACTGAAGGATGTGTTCCTCCCAAATGAGGTAGTGAACAAAGGAAGAGGAAGAGATGTAGTACAAATGGAGAATCAACACAGGAGAAACGTCGGGAAGCCCAGGAAGACAGCTATGCAGCAGTCTAGGAGAGCAACCAGCTTAGATGGGGATGGGACAGCAGGTTCGGAAAGGAAGTTTTAAAGAAAGAACAGACAAGAAAAGAAGGACAGAAAGAAAAATTGTTGACTATGTAGGAAATTATATCAAAGGGCTTGCAAAAAGAATTAGTAATATAGAGACATAGAAAACTAAGCAGATAAAGAAATGAGGCCTTATTAATGCCAGTAAAAATAAAAAATCACATAGAGGGGCGCCTGGGTGGCTCAGTCATTAAAGCATCTGTCTTAGGCTCAGGTCATGATCCCAGGGTCCTGGAATCGAGCCCCACATCGGGTTCCCTGTTCCGCAGGAAGCCTGCTTCTCCCTCTCCCACTCCCCCTGCTGGTGTTCCCTCTCTCACTGTGTCTCTCTCTGTCAAATAAATAAAATCTTAAAAAAAAAAAAAATCACACAGGAAAGAAAATCTAAGGCACTAACAATGCTTACCTAGTCTGCTAAAGGAAACATTGAATATTAATTTAACCAAAACTTGCAATATCACTACACAGGGATGGTGTGGAGAGAACACCCCTGCAGGAGTGTAAGAAAGCAAAGTATTCAGCTACCAAAATAAGTAACAGAAAACAATCTAAAGCATCAGTGTAAGCACAAATACCAGAAGAAATTCTGAATCTCTTAAATCCTTTCTCTTCCCATCCCTTTGTTAATGTTGGTGTTTCTTAGGTCCCATTCTTAATCCTCTCCTGTTTTCATTCTCAACACTTTCCTGGGAGATTTATTCATGCCCATTCAACCACTGATTCCACGCTCCAGCTCCAACTCTCATTATCTCTGGATTTCAGCCAGACCTCTTCAAGCTCTAGATCCACATTTCCAGCAACCAACAGAATATGTCTGCCTTGATGTCATAAAAATCACGTTTGGCACGTGCCAGGATGAACTTGTTATCTCTCTCTGCCCCTGCTAAATCTACTCTCCTTCCCCCCTTCCCAGCCTTACTTTATAAACATTTATTAAACCAATTATTCAAATATAAATGTTAGGATAAGTCTTGATTTCTCCATCTCCTTTTCTCCCAACAAACTGCCTAGCCCTCTACTTCAGACTCTACTTCAGAAATATTGTCTAAATCCAGCTCCTCCCATCCTTTCCCTGCCCCCGCACCTTGCACCATCAATGCCTTAGTGCAAATCCCCATCATCTCTCACCTACTAAACTATGGCAGAAACCCAATACGAGTCTCTTCCCATTGCTCACTAACTTCTTGACTACTATTGACTTGACTATTATCAAAGCCAAGTATTGTGACCACTGAGCATGATGGTAGCATAAGTGAAAATATTTTGCCACACTCTCCCACATTCTTGTGAAAATCTCTAACTATTTCCTGAAAGAAATGGATTTTCCCCCCAAATGAAATGTGAATGCATTAGAATTAAGACATGACACTAATTGGGGAACCTGGGTGGCTCAGTTGGTTAAAGCGTCTGCTTTCAGCTCAGGTCATGATCCCAGGGTCCCGCTCCCTGTTCAGCCGGGAGCCTGAATCAGGATCATCTCTTCTGAAACATGGCAGCATAACCAGGAACAAGTAAGCAGAGGCCTTAGTTGACCCTCCCAATACCCATTAACTTGGAAACAATAAACGAGCATTATGGGAGAACAGCAGAGTGTGATGGGAGAGCCAGAGGGAATTCTTTGGGAAGCCCCAGGTGTGTTGTTTCATCTTGCTTTGTTTTGTTTGAGTTTGGTTTTGCATCTGTGAGTTGGCAGTCATGTGTTTATCATGAGTATAAAGAGACCTTAGAATTGATCTCCATAAAAAGGCATTACTCAGCTCACTCTCCAGCACAACATTAATTTGTTCTCAGTGAGGAAGGGACAAGAGCAAGAAAATGGGTCCCGAGACGGGTCCTTCCTGGATGTCTTTATGCCTCCGGACAACAATATTGGGAGAATTCTGACAACTGTAGACTATCCTCTCAAATCTGGCAACAGGACTTTTGCCTTCTACCCTAGATCTGAGTGAGCTTATTTTGGCTAGAGGATTGAAATGTCTTCCCACACATAGAAGGGGATCTAGCACTTGGTGACTGCATTCTTCTAGGATCCAAAGGGAGCCAAGTGCAGACCAGGCATTCCAATCATCTCTAACATTGGACGAGGGTGAATTTCCCCTAACACTTCTTTAAATTCCTTTTAGAATAAAGGGTAAAATACACACATTCATTTGTACACACATAAAAAATGAATCTCCTTTTTTTTTTTAAGGGTAAGGCCTTAGGTTAAATAAATCTTGCAGTAAAGTAGAAAGAATAATGAAGGAAAAGCTTGTCTCTAAAATAGATAGGATGCAGGAAAGAGAAAGAAATTTTCTTTGTTTATTTTTTAGTTAGATACAAGAGGATGTTGCTATGAGAAGAGAACGGACTAAGATAAAAGATTTCATGGTAACCAAAAACATTGCAGCCAAATGAAAGTTTATATTGGAGATAATTAAGGAAAATTGAATCAGTGATGTAGAACACAGTCTTAGGAAAATATTCTCAGAATACAAAGAAAAACAAATGGGGAGGGGGAGGTAGATGGTGTTCAGAGATTAGAGATCCAAATAATAGGTCCCTGAAGGAAAAAATGAACAAAGCAGGAACACTGATCAGAGTTATGACAAGAGAAGTCTTTCTTGCTCTTAAAGAAGTCTTGAATTTCGAGATCAAGAAGGTTTACCACATGCTAGGCAAAATCTATGAAAGGAAGTCTATACTCAGTTGTCTTACTGTAAGAAGTATAAATGTCAGGAACAAAGAACAGAAAAAACTTTGGGCTGAAAAACAGCTGTCAAACTTCTTTTCAGCGTCAGACATCTCAAGACAATGGAGGACTATCTCCAATTACTTGAGGGGGATAAGATTTCTATATTTAGACAAGTTGTCACTCTCCTACCACATGGATGCCCTTTCTAAAAAATTACTTTGGTATGCCTACTAGATTGTGAAGAGAAGCAAAATTAATAACTCAAGGGTGGGATTTAAAGGCATAGTGAGAAAAGAACTATACTGAAACCAATTAAATTCATGGAGGGATGAGTATAATTATTAATATCTAAATAAAAAGGAAAAACCTAAGAAATAAATGACTAAAAGAGTTTTCAATATTAAAATTTATAATATTATCAGATTAAATAATTAAAGTAAGAAACAAGGACCCAGGGAAGCAAAAACTCTTAAATTCTTATCTTCCATGAAACAGTCAAAATTACTCTGGTTTTTACTTTGGTATGAAGATAAACTTCAGCTCAGGAATGTTCTTCTTTCCAGATAGCCACAGATAAAAATAAAAATAAGATGCCTGTTATCCACAGCTTTGCAAAAATATAGATAAAAACAAATAAGCAAAAGTGCAGAGTCTGTATGGCAAAAAGCATAATATGAGAAAACATTAAACACCAGGGAGAATAAAACAAGAATTACAAGTAAAATAAATGTGAACTAATATATTTAAATTCCTGCATGAAAACAGACTCAACTTGGATTTTAAAAGAGGGTACATGGAAAATAAAATGAAAATTCCAGCTGACTTCTTTGCAGAAATTGATGAGCTGATCCTAAAATTCATATGGAAATTCAAGGGACCCAAATAGTAAAAACAATCTTGAAAAAGAAACAGAATTGAAAGACTCACACTTTCTGATTTCAAACCTTACTACAAAGTTACAGTAATCAAGACAGTGTGGAACTGACACAGAGCTAGACATACAAATCAAGAGAATAAAGCTGAGAGTCCTCACATTTATAGTCAATGATTTTCAAAAAGGATGCCAAGAAAATTCACTGGGGAAAAGAACAGTCTTTCCAACAAATGGTGCTGGGACAACTGGATATTCACATGAAGTTGGGCCCCTACCTTATACCACATAGAAAAATTACTCAAAATAGATCAAAGACCTAAATGTGAGGGCTAAAACTACAAAACTGAAAAAAAACACAAATTAAATCTTCATGACTTTGGATTAGGCAGAGGTTTCTTCTCCAAAGAAGATATACAAATACCCATTAAATACAAGAATAGATGTTCAAAATCATTAGCCATCAAGGAAATGCAAATCTAAGCCATGAGATACCACTTCACACTCAATGGGATGACTATAGTCAAAGATCAGTTGGGTGCCTGGGTGGCTCAGTGGGTTAAAGCCTCTGCTTTCGGCTCAGGTCATGATCTCAGGGTCCTGGTATCGAGCCCCGCATCGGGCTCCCTGCTTGGCGGGGAGCCTGCTTCCTCCTCTCTCTCTGCCTGCCTCTCAGCCTACTTGTGATCTCTCTCTCTCTGTCAAATAAATAAATAAAATCTTAAAAAAAAAAAGATCAATTAAATAAGGTTTAGGTAAGGATGGTTATACACTGCAGGTGGGAATGTAAAATGATGCAGCTACTTTGGGAAAGTCTGGCAGTTCCTCAAATGGTTAAGCACAGATATATGACCCAGCAATTCCACTTCTAGGTATATATTCAAGAGAAATTAAGAACATAGGTCCAGGGCGCCTGGGTGGCTCAGTGGGTTAAAGCCTCTGCTTTCGGCTCAGGTCATGATCCCAGGGTCCTGGGATCAAGGCCCGCATCGGGCTCCCTGCTCAGCGGGGAGCCTGCTTCCCCCNCCCCCCTCTCTGCCTGCCTCTCTGCCTCCTTGTGATCTCTCTCTCTCTGTGAAATAAATTAAAAAAATAAAAATAAAAAAAATCTTTAAAAAAAAAAAAAAAGAACATAGGTCCACACAAGAGTAGCATTATTCATAATGTCAAAAAGTAGAAACACCCCAAATATCCATCAACTGATGAATGGACAAAAGGTAGTTTATCAGTGGAATACGTGATATGAAATGATCAGAATAGGCAAAAGTATAGCAGAAAGTAGACTGGTATTTGCCAAGGGCTGTGGAGAAGAAAGGGTACATAAGGAGGAAATAGAAGTGACTGCTAATGAATATAGGGTTCCTTTTGGGGGTGATAAAATGTTCTAAAATTGATTATGGTGATGACTGCACCATTCCATGACTATCCCCCCTAAAAAACACTGAAAAGTAGATTTTAAGTGGGTGAATTATATCTCAAAATAATAATAAGATCAACAACTATGGGCTCAAATCTCAACTTCAACACTTACTAATGGAGAGACTTTAGATAAGTCACTTAACTACTCATTCTTCAGTTTCTCATTTGTAAGATGAAGACAGTAAACAGTACGAATCTTAAATGCGTATTTGAGAACTGAGTTAACAGCTGTAAGAGCAGGAGGTAGCCCAATACACACTAAACCTGTAGATTAACTAAAGCTGCCACCATCTCCATTTATTAAAAACTTAATGCATTAGTTTCCTATGGCTGCCATAACAAATTACCACAAACTTGGTGGCTTAAAGCAAAATACACATTTACTGTCTTATTACAGTTCTACAGGTCTGAAATCAGTTTCACTGGGCTGAAACCAAGGTGTTGGCAGGGCCACTCTTTCCTTTCCATCTTTTTCTAAACAACATTCCATGCATTCCGTGGCTTGTGGCCCCCTCCCCCATATTCAAAGCCAGCAGAGTAGCATCTTGCTTCAGTGGTTACATTGCCTTGTATGTCAAATATCCCACTCCCTCCCTCTTACATGGATATTTGTGATTGCATTTAGGGCCCATCTGGATAATCCAGGATAATCTCCCCAGTTCAAGATCCTTAATGTCATCACATCCGCCAAGACTTTTTTTTCAGTATAAGATAACATACCTGAATTTTAGGGATTAGGAGATGTAATCTTTGCAGCCTTAGTTACTATATTAACCAAAAAGAAGAAAAAGAAAGTAAATCTATGAAAAAGCTCTATTTCTATGAAAGAAATCTTTCTAAGCTCACCAAAATAAAGCAATAAAAAGAAAATGTTATCCAAAAGATGGTATCAACAACCTTTTTATATACCTTAAATTAGAAAATGTGAGTACTGCACTATTAATTTCTGTTAACTAACTCTGTTCATGGGAAACAAGGGTTGTTCAGGTCCTCCCTATTCTGCCTTTTCAGCACAAAGCCTAAAAAAATTATTTTGCTGATGACACATGGCTTCAGATGTCTTTTTTGTGCATGTGTCTGAGTCTTTATCCACTTAAACAATATTGTTTCAATTTTATGGTTCAGCAATTCTAACCCCACCTCTTAAATCCTGCCAACCAGACCCAGGGCCTGGCTAGTTGGAAGGGAGAGGCTTGGTAATTCTTGCTCACACCCATTCTGTACTTCCTAAAGTTAGGTAGCCACTCAAGGCTCAGCTGCCTCAGAAGCCATCTGAGAACTTCATCTTGCCTATTTCTCTCTTTCCCAACATTGGATTCCTCCTTCTCTGCAGCTACTTTACCTTCCTTCCATATTCCTAACTTTCCATCCTGCCCACACTTTTCTAATAAGCCATAATAAAAGTGACTCACATCTCTTTTTTTCCCCCTTGAACTGGAAATAATGGATATAGACTGTAATTTCACATAGCAGAAAATTATAGTTGGGGAAGGATTACCATATGATTGAAACGGCTGGATACATTTGTAAATAGTTAATTTTATATCTTAAAAACAGAATATATCTTCTTTATAAGTATGCACAGATTTATAAAAATTTATAAAAATAAATTCATATTCTCTAACCATTGTGAAATAAAATGAAAGATTAATTAAAATTAATGGTTTAAACAAAAATAACAATCACTTGGAACTTAAAAATATATATATTATCCTGTATTTAAAAATGCAATATCAAACTACTTTGAAAACCACAGCAACACAGATAAAAGTATATTGGATCTATTTATAGCTATAAGTGTTTATATAAAAAATACTAAGGGAAGATTCAGAAAAAGAGCTGTGGATATAGCAGAAAAAATTGAATATGATGAGTTTGTATTGAGGAGCTCACATAAATTAATTTGAGAATCCAAATAAGTAATAAATGGGCAAAGGATAGAAATAGTATACAAAAGAAGAAACACATATTGTGTGAAAAATATTGAATTTACTGGTAACTAAAATACAAATTAAAACAACATAAAAGTAGGTAAGATTATGTTAAAAAACAAAAACAAAAACAAAAAAACAGAACCTGTCAGGGATGCTTAACAGAAACTGCTTGCAGGAGCATAAAAGGTCCACCCTTAGAGAAAGTAACTTGGCAACATGGAAGCGTGTTACACAAACTCTCTGCTTTCTTTTCTCCACCAGCTTCCTTTTTCCTCATAGTCCTTAAATTTTTCAAACTAAAGAAATTCCATTGGTCCTCTCTGCCACCCACTCCTCCCCATTGCACTTGGAATCATTCCTACCTCACTTCAGTAGAGTGGAGACGATGCCCCAGGCACGCTGTTCCCAGTTTCAGAGCCCTGAGTCCTACCCCAGGTCCCTGGCACTCCAAACCCCCAGCAAAGGGTTCTAGAGACAGCCAGATGTTCTACTCCACTACTTCTCAGATTGAAGGCAAAGAATTAAAGCAGCTTAGCGAAACTTGGATCCATGGAGAAAAGGTGGGAGATATTAAGGAATTCCAACACAGGGCCTTTTGTTTGTTTGTTTTTTAATTTTTTTTGAAGATTTTATTTATTTATTAGAGAGCGAGAGCAGGAGAGAGGAGAAGGTCAGAGGGAGAAGCAGACTCCCCGCAGAGCTGGGGGCCCGATGTGGGACTTGATCCCAGGACTCCGGGAACATGACCTGAGCCGAAAGCAGTTGCTTAACCAACTGAGCCACCCAGGCGCCCCCAACACAGGGCCTTTTTATGTAATAATAGTTTGTGTGGAATAAAGATTCAGATTTCTTAAGGCAAATTGGAGGCCTCAGCTTCCTGTTCTAGGACATATATTGAATGAATGAACGAATGAATGAATTTGATTTCCCGTGATCCTGCAATGACATAGCTGATCAGGGACCCAAAGTGGCAGCTTGGTGGGGTGGGGAGGCACTGGGGGAGAAAGGGGTTGGTCATTGGTACCAAAATTAGCCCTGAGACTAAGGGATGCAGTGACCCTATAATACCCTAGTTGAAGTGTGGCCTATGGAGGGCACCATTACCATCACCTGGGAGCTTGTTAGAAATGCAGTATCTCAAGCCCCACCCAAAGGCTACTGGATCAGAATATGCATCTTAACAAGATCCCCAGTGTAGCACATGTACATTAGAATTTGAGAAATACTGCCTTAGAACACACATATATTCATTCACCAAGACAGAGCTAGTGCCTCTGCTCTTCTGTACTTCCATCAAACCATCAAGAGGTTTGATGATTCTTTACCACAAGGGTTTCCCAGCCTCCCTCCAGAGACTCACAAAGAACAGACCCTATATGATTTTCCCCAGACTTCACCTTCACTCTGCACAGGCTTGAGCCCAGCATTACTCAACCCCATGGCAGGTAGAATTAAATGTTAATGCCCCTAGGCACAATCACTGGTTTTAAAGTGCCAAAGCAACCAAAAAGACAACACAACGAAGAAAATACTCTTAAAATGTGGTATGGCCAAGTAAAAGTAGGACCAATCACCATCATTGTATAACCTCTTTATCACATGTGCCTAATGACCATGGAAGACAATCATGATTAAGGAAATCATTTCACATGCAGCTGATTACTTTACAAAGGTTTATTAAATTACATGGCAGCTCATCCCAACCTCATACTTTGGACATGAAAATAGATTTCCTGCTTGGAACTTAAAAAGGGTAAAAGAGATTTTTACTCTTAAATATAGGCTGTAGTTATAGTAAAAGAAAGAAAAAAGGTCTTTAAGCACTGCTGGGACTTGATAGGAGCTTGTTGTGTGTGCCAGACTATTCATCTCCTAGATCCAATTGAAGTTCCCATCCTTTGAGAATTTTTCCCAGAAATCATCACTCCCTATTCTGTTTTTCATACCATTTTCTTTAGATTTCTACTACAGCTCTTAGGGAGGTAAGATAATTTATCCATTAGGAATCCAGGCTTTGTAGCATAAATATGTGGGTCTAGATTTCCCCTCTACTGAAAGAAAGATTCCAAATGCATTCTATGAGGCCAATATTACCCTAACAGCAAAACCAGATAAAGACACTACAAAAAAAGAGAACTACAGGCCAATATCTCTGATGAACATAGATCCAAAAATCCTCAACAAATACTAGCAAACCAAATCCAACATTATATTAAAAAAATCATTCATCACAATCAAGTGGAATTTATTTCAGGGATGCAAGGGTGATTCAATATTTGCAAATCGATCAATATGATACATCACATTAACAAGAAAAAGGATAAAAATCATATGATCATTTCAACGGACACAGAAAAAGCATTTGACAAAGTACAAAATCCATTCATGATAAAAACACAACAAAGTAGGTTTAGAGAAAACATACCTTACCGTAACAAAGGCCATATATAAAAGAAACCACAGCTAACATCATAATGGTGAAAGACTGAAAGATTTTCCACTAAGATCAGGAACAAGACAAAAATGTCCACTCTTAGCTACTTTTATTCAACATAGTACTGGAAGTCCTGACCACAGCATTCAGAAAAGAAATAGAAATAAAACTGGTAAGGAAGAAGGATAACTTTCACTATTTGCAGATGACATCATACTGTATATAGAAACCCTAAAGACTCTACCAAAAAACTACTAGAATTGATAAATGAATTCAGTTTAGTTGCAGGATACAAAATTAACATACACATATCTGTTGCATTGTTATACACTAATAATGTAATAGCTTAAAGAGAAATTAAGAAAAAAATCCCATTTACAACTGCACCAAAAAGAATACGATACCTAGAAATAAACTTAACCAAGGAGGCAAAAAATCTTCATTCTGAAAACTATAAAACATTGATGGAGGAAATTGAAGATGACACAAACAAATGGAAAGATATTCCACACTCATGGATTGGGAGAACCAATATTGTTAAAACATCCATACTACCCCGATTTACAGATTTAATGCAATCACCAAAAGTATTTTTCACAGAACTATAACAAATAATCCTAAAATCTGTATGAAACCACAAAAGACCCAAAATATCCAAAGCAATCTTGAAAAAGAAAAATAAAACTGAGGTATCACAATCTCAGATTTTAAGATATACTACAAAGCTGTGGTACTATAAACAGTATGGTACTGGCACAAAAATAAACACATAGATCAATAGACTAGAATAAAGAGTCCAAAAATAAACCCACACTTTTATGTTCAATTGATCTATGACAAAGGAGGGAAGGATGTCCAATGGAAAAACGACAGTCTCTTCAACAAATGATATTGGGGAAACTGAAAAGCCATATGCGAAAGAATGGAAACTGGACTACTTTCTTCCACCATACACAAAAATAAACCCAAAATACACTGAAGATCTATATGTGATACTTGAAACCATAAAATTCCTAAAAGAAAACACAAGCAGTAATTTCTTTGACATCAGCCTTAGAAATAGTTTCTAGATATGTCTCCTCTGGCAAGGGAAACAAAAGCAATATTAAACTACTGATACTATACCAAAATAAAAAGCTTTTTCACAGCAAGGGAAACCATCAAGAAAACAAAAAGACAACCTTCTGAATGGGAGAAGATATTTCCAAATGAAACATCTGACAAGTGGTTAATATCCAAAATATATAAAGAATTTCTATAACTCAACACCAAAAAACCCTAAATAGTCCAATTTAAAAACGGACAGAGGACACGAATAGGCCTTTTTTCCAAAGAAGCCATACAGACGGCCAACAGACACATGAAAAGATGCTCACCATCACTCACCATCAGGAAAATGCAAATCACAACCACAATGAAATATTACCTCACACCTGTCAGATTAGCTAAAATAAAAAACACAAGAAATAAGTGTTGGGGATGATGTAGAGAAAAAGAAATTCTCATGTACTGTTGGTGAGAATGCAAGCTGGCACAGCCACTGTGGAAAACAGTATGGAGCTTCCTCAAAAAAATCAAAATAGAACTACCATATGACCTAATAATTCCACTCCTATTTACCCAAAGAAAACAAAAAAGCTAATTTAAAAAGTATATGCCCCCTTATATTTATTGCAGCATTATTTCCAATAACCAAGATATGGAAACAACCCAAGCATCCATTGATAGATGAATGGACAAACAAGAGGTGGTAGGGATGCCTGGCTGGCTCAGTCGGTGAAGCATGCAACTCTTGATCTCAGGGATGTGAGTTCAAGCCCTGTGCTGGGTGTGGAGGTTACTTAAAAAAATAAAATAAGAAGAGGTAGTATATATATTCAATGGAATATTACTCAACCATAAAAAAGAATAAAAAATAAGACCTGGCTGTTTATAACAACATAGAAGGATCCAGAGGTTATAATGCTATGAAATAAATCAGTCAGAGAAAGACCAATACCATTTGATTTCACTCATGTGGAATTTAAGAAATAAAACAAAGAAAAAGAGACAAACGAAAATAGACTCTTAAATACAAAGAACAAACTGGTAGTTGCCAGAGGAGTGGTGGGTGGGAGGATGGGTGAAATAGGAAGGGAATGAAGAATATACTTATTATCATGAGCACTAAGTAATGTACAGAATTGTTGAATTGTTGGGGTACCTGGGTGGCTCAGTCTGTTAAGCATCTGACTCGATTTTGGCTCAGGTCACGATCTCAGGGTCGTGAGATTGAGCCCCATGTCAAGCTCTGCATTAAGCACAGAGTCTGCTTGTCCTTCTCCCTCCTTCTCTGTTCCCCCCCCCAAAATGAATAAGTAAAATCTTTTTAAAAATAGAATTGTTGAATCATTATATGGTACACCTGAAACTAATAGAACACTATATGTTAATTACACTTGAATAAAATAAATTCCCCCTATTCTTATGCTAGCTCCGTGACCTTGGCCGAGTCGTTCTCTCCACAGCTATAAGATGCAGAAACCTGTATCACAGATTGGTCGTGAAGATTATATGAGACAGCGCCTGGCTCATAATAATCAATGTTAGCTTATTAGTATTAGCACTTCACAGAGTCTGGTTTCAATTAGAGTTGGTTGTATATATATCTGTCTTCCTCACTAGACTGTGAGCAAACTGTTTATATCCCACACATCTGGCATAGGGACATAATGGTAGACACACAATAATATTTGTCAGATTGCTTTGAAGGTATGCCAGGAAGAGGAAAGGGAGGGTACTAGAAACAAATTTAATGTACTTTATGATTTTACCCAGGGCCAAACTCTGCAGTGTATGTTTTTCTTCTATTACCAGAGTATATTGTCTCAGACTATAAGGTTGCTCTTTAATGGGGTTGGGGAGGCACTATTTCTGGAACCAGATGTTGTGTTCAGAGATAGCAAGGTTGTACTAGGAGCCATCTGGCTGAACGGGGAGTGGGGGCTGAAGTTCTCCCAGAGCTGGACTGGCCAAACTGGGTACCCCGGTGCGGGGCCACATCAGCTTGGAAGCTCACCCACCTAGAAGGGATGCATCTCGTTTGTCAGTGTACTCACTTAGAGGGATGTCTTAATAGAGCGCATAAAAGAACAGTACGTACCAGCGGGAACTCTACTGCAAATTCGTAGGTCCCCTTTTAGTTCTCGTTTGTTTGTTTTGGTAGCACCAGGATCTATTAAACTGTGCCTTGGTACAGATACGGGGAATTGCCGGTGGTGCTCTGGATGTATAAAGCCCAGACGCTCTGCCAGTTCTTCTTGAGCAACGACACCAGAAACTGACAGCTGAGTAGATGTTGTACACGAGCTCATCACGTGTTATCTTCGCGGGCCAATGGCCACTGCCAAACACAGCACCTTCTTCATCTGGAATTTGATGGTGGACTTCACTTCATCCACTTTGGCCACCATGTTCTCCCTGTGGGTCAGCAAGGAAAGGAACTCGCCAACCTTATTCAGGTCTGGGCCCAGGATTTATGGGACCTGCTTGATCAGAGATTCTGAAGTCAAAAAGGCATCATACTTCTTGGACAGCTTCTTGATTAATTTTTTTATTCTTGTTGAGTTTCTTTAGCACCTTCATGTCCAGGCGGGAAATATCCACGGCCTTGGCCTCATCACAGTGCTGCCGGTCTCCCAAAACCTACACAGAGAACTTGGGCAGGGAGGAGACTTAAGCCCAACAGTGCCTGAGAAGTGTTTGTCCTTCAGAGAGTCATAGTTCTTCAGGCTGATCTGCAGCTCCGCCGTCTCCAAAATCTTCCTGCACCTGTGCTGGTTCCTGTACGGGCCTTCCCACCTCACCTCGTACTGGGTGTCGTGGGAGACTCCGCTGAGCACGGCGCCACACACAATAACCGGAAGTCACAGGTCCCATTTAAACCAGCCTCCTGATTCTTGGATAAACGTCAACTAAAATAATAATACTTAGTTTATTAAATATTTGTTGAGTTCCCATTATATGCTAAACGTTTTACTAGACACTGCCGATCCAAAGGTGGGTAAAGAAATTATCATCAGGGCAAGCAAATCCGAGGGCAGGGATATGGATGAGTGTGGTGAGCAACAGTATAGGTGTAAGCCGTGAGGTATTGCAGAAACATCCAAGATGGGCTAATCTAAGGCTCAAACGGTTGGAGAAAGCTTAACGCAGGGCTTAACAACCAAGACGAAGCCTGGAGGAATGAATGCAACAGCTAACATTTATTAAGCAAATACACTATGCATCAGACCCTGTTCTGAGAATTTTACATGAATCCCTCATGTAGTCCTTATAATAACCCTATGAGGTAGATATTATTCTCTTCATTTTACAGATGAAGAAACTGAGGCACACAGTTAGTAAATAGTAGAGCTGGGATTCGAACCTGGGCAGCTTGGCTCCAGACTGAAGGGGAAGGAGGACAGACAGGCCTTCAGGGCTGAGGCAAGAGCCATGCAAACAGTCTGAGGGAGAGGAAAGGAGCAAGGTCACTTGGGGGAACTGAAAGTGGCTGGGGGTGGGGAGAGAAGTTCAGAGATGACTGGGCTCACTCTGCAGGGTAGAAGAGAAACCAGAGGCAGGGGATTTCTGCTCTGTGTGATTACGGTCACCGAACCCCTCCTAGCCAAAGTCTCTTCCTTTCAAAAGAGGGTAAAAATAACGATACCTGGGCTCTCCCGTAGAAAATGGCCATGAGCCCCACATGAGAAAAATGAATGTGAACTGACATGAACTGACAGCAAAGCACAAATTCCTTCTCAGACTTGAGATTTCAGTAAGTGTCATTTCCCCAGTGGCTTCAAGGCTTTGAAACCCAGAATCAACCGCGTCAGGGCAGAAGCCAGAGCCTTCAGGTGGATTAACAGTGTGGGAGGACAGAAAGAAAGGCCCACAGACCCTGTATCCAAACCACCTGCCTCCAAATTCACCACTCACTAACCGTGTGATCCCAAAGCAAGCCACTCTCTCATTATATCAACTCCACCATCTGGAAAATGGGAATGATAATGATAGCACTCACCTCTTAAGTCAATGCAAGGAATGAATAATATGGGTAATGTGCTTAGAACAGTTCTCGGCACAGAGTAGAGACTTAGTAAACATTAACAGCTACAACTGCTATCATTATTAAGAATCTGTTGGCTACTCATCCCTTTGCTGTGCATGTTATGTGATAAAACCATAACACAGGGGATATCAGAAATTAGAGATGATGAAGAAGAACGTTTGCAATCCTACACAGCCACACGGCTGTGGAGACTCGTCCTGGCTCCCATGGGCTGGCAAGCAGCTGGCTCTCCACCGTGGCAGAAAATGCCCAAAAGAGGTAAAAGACGGAGACTGCACGCCATCTGTAAAAACCAGGCTGCTCTTATAGTTTCTAGACAAAATCTAAATATAGTCACTCAGATATGCCTTGCTTTTTCAAGATAAAACTGTTCATCTCTCCAACCCTTCACTCCTCTCCCCCGCTCCCATACACATTCACACAATCCCAGAAACATTCGGTCTTTTGCAAGACGTACGCCGGGGTCCTGTTGTGACAGCCTCTTGCCACATTAACTTCTCTATCTAACTCCTGGCAGGGAAGCCTTTGCTAATTTCACAACAGGAAAGCACGCAGGAAATTCGAGAACAAAACAAATCTCCTACACACAGAGCCCAGCATCTTCAAGCAAACTCACTGAGGTACAGACCCGAAGCAAGATGACTCCGGACTATAAATGAGGCAGCTACTTCTTAAACTGCAAAGGGAGGAAGAAGTCATTTGCCGCTAAAACACTAGAGCTGCATGCAAATTGATCATGAATATTCATGAGCCCCTCCAGCTTGCTCAAGAGCCACCCCTGACTAAAACCCCCAGGCTTTGCTTCCTAAAAAGTTTCCCAAAGTTCTTTCTCTGCCTCCTCTCAGAAGGAGAGGGTGGGAAAGTTCATCTGGGGATTTATGCCTCTTGCTCTTTCAAGTACTTGCTTTTGGTCTGGGCTTTTCTGGAGGTTTTTTTTTTCCTCTTTTTTTTTTTTTTCTTTTGGTTGTTGTTCTTAAGGATTCAGATCAAATCAATTTGCTCTTACCCTTTCTATCTTCCATAACTGGCAGCCTTTGTTTTCTTCCTCTTTGCTCTTTATTTTTTCAGCCTCTGCTTGCTGTGGTCGGTCTCAGAGAGAGAGGTACTCAAGGAACCGAGATATAACAGACCCTCGGGCTCATGGGAGGGGCTAAATTAGCCGGCCCCGTTTCGGAAGGAACCTCAAACCCTATGTCTCTTTCATTGACTCGACTCGAAAGAAGAGATTGGCTGAGTCCAGCTGCTCATTTCCCTAAAGACCACGAAGAGTTGTCCGGGTGGTAATTTTTTGTATTCTTAAAGCAATGTATGTTCAAGTAGCTCTTTCCCTCTCTCTTTGCTACAGAAATCCATTTTTCTCCTTGAGATACGTATCTTGGCTGCAAGCAAAAAAGCTATTTACTTGTTGCAGTTTTGAAACCAGATAACAAGAAGCTTGTTTCCCGATACCCACTGGAAAAAATGTGGGACTCGAGAACAGTCCTTCCCGCCCCTGAAAGCTGATCTCCTCTGGTCCTCTGATGAGCAATTCCTTTTCGAGGCTCACTGAGAGCCGAAGAGCAACAGGTCCTGTCGCAGATGGGCGCTGTGGCGGGAGGAGCCGCGTTATTGGTGGAAGGGCCAGGAGGCTGCTCGCTGGGAACAGCTCTCCATCTGTGCTGATGCAAGTCGTGCACCTTCTCCATACTTTAACCTCCTACCTCTGAAGTCTTAGGAGCATGAATTGACACACCCAGGCTTTGCCAAGATGACCCAAATGCAGATGAGAGGCCGACCAAAACATTTCCAAACTTTGTATATTCGGTGTAATTTGGAAATTAGGACAAGACCTAATCCTCCCAGAGGAAGGTAAGTGCTCAAGACCCAAAGCCCCTTGGGCAGATTCTCCCTCCGTGAGGCTATAACAAACCTTAGCATTTTAGATTTGGAAAGAGACCGCAGACATCTAGTCTAACCAAGGTTAGAGGTGAGGAAATTTTAAGCCATTTGCTCATGTTCACAGAGAGAGAGGGAGCACGTGAGCAGGGAGCCTCAGGGTCTCTCTTACTTGCTACCCCAATACAGTTGCTCCACAGTGTAGGCTCTCAATCAATGTTTGATAAATGGCTGAATCAATGAATAGCAGCAAAGGAGGGGTGTAGATATGGTTTCTGATTCCCACTTCATGCTTTTCCTACACCGCCTCTCTAACATGAGGGTTTGTGTCTAAAGCCAGTTACACCATAAGACACTTTTCTTCATATAAGCCATTAAATTAGTGACCATTACAAAATGTTTTTGACTCTGTATAGAAAATATATTCTCCATGATACTTTAATAAAGGCAGGGGCTGACTTTTCAGTTCAGACATCTCTGTCAACCTGCACGGTGACCAGCACAGAGTAGGTGCTCAATAAATGTTTAATGTTTTAATAAATCTGAGTTTGTACAACAAAACTCTTCTTTTATCTTACTAAGTGGTTCACAGTTGCAGGATTTTGCATTTATACTAACAGTTACTTGTGCTAAATGAAAAATCCAGTGGATGCCTTCTTCAGAGCCAGTTTAGATTCCATCGCTAATAAAGAATATTGGTTTGATATTCGTCCTGTTGTAGTAAGTAAGATAATGAGATATTTGTAAAAAATCAACAATTTTTATAATGGGTTTATGACTGTCTGGACACCACTGTTTGGGAGAAAAATTTGAAGAACAGCATGTCCCCCAAATACCCTGTGAACTACAGAGTGGAAAACAGACCGCCAAAGCTAAAAGGAGAAAAGGATGATCAAATGGAAGAGCATAGCAGATGAGGACTTAGGTGGGAGAAACAAACAACAAGCACCAAACATGTCAAAAAGAGTCCCACACTGGGTGCTGTGGCCATAGTTCTCTATTTCAAATAAAAATAAAGTTCACAATAATAGAAAATAAAATAAATTAAAATTCAAAGCAACTGCTACCATGTTCTACTTTGACATCATATTGTTGACTAAAGGTTACTTTGACAATTGATTCATTTATCTTTCAGTGTCATCACAGAGAGAGAAGCTATCAAGAGTAAAGCACCCAACTTCTGGTTCAACCAGAAGAGATAAAATCTCAGTATAGTAACTAGGACCTCATAAAGATTTGAAGTTCACCTGAGTCGAATATATAGTAATAGAAACATGTTTTTAGCCTCTGCCTCAAATTATGAGAACCTTTTGACAAAATGTCAAATGTTTCTTACAGTAACATGTTCTGAGCTACAGTTAAAACATACTGTCTGGTGTTCACACCCTCCTTGGCATATGAAAACACTATGTAGTTAAGTAAATATTGCCTCTCATTCATCCAAGAATAATTACAAAACAGATGGGGTTTATGTGTTTCTTTTTAAAGGCCTGAAAATTTATCTTAAAAAATAAACCCTATTTCTGAACAAAAAAAATTATCACCATTATTCATGTTATCGTTATTTGTAATAGGAAGTAGAAAATAAAAACTGCACTCAGAAGATATTTACCTTTCTTTTAATGGTAAAAGGATCTTTGATAAATTCTTAAAATGATGAAAGGTTCATTTTTTTTTTATACCTCCAGTCTCTCTCACTGAACTGCCCAGATGATCTTTCTGAAGCGGATATCTGATAATGTCATTCCCAGGCTTAAAACATTCTAGTCTCCTTATCATCCATAAAGCAAAATTCAAATTCTTATCACAGAATATGTATGGTCCCCCTCTGCCTCTCTAGTCTCCTTTCCTGCCAGATCCCTGTACTCCAAAAACAAATCATAATTCCAAACACACAGTCCTTTCAGGACTCCAGACTCAACACAGGTTATACTGACATAAGACACCCTTTTCCAAACTTTAATCTCCTACTTCCTCTGTTGCTCCCTCTACTCAGAATGCGCTTTTCCCTCTTTTTCACCTGGTCCTCCTATATATCCTTCGTGACTCTGCTTAAGTATCTAGTCCCCTATGGTGCTTTGCCTGACCTCTCTTTTCACCCTCCCCCCAAACATAGCACTGAACCACAGAAGAGATGCCACTCATGTTAGCGTGATTTTTTTATGATTTCATTTGTAGCTCAAGCCATAAACTTTGGAGTCACATTGAAATTTTCTTTTCTCACAATCCAATTCCAATCCTTTAGCAAATTCTGTGGGTTCCATTTTCAAAGTATATCTTGACCCTGACTCCTCATCACCTCCACTACCACACTGGCCTGAGCCACATCACCTCTCACCTGGTTTACTGTGATAGCCTTCTCACTGGTCCCCCAGATTTAAACCCTGTTTAGTCCATTCTCAACCCAGCACCCATAGTAATTCAGTTAAAACAAAAGATCATGTCATTCCTCTGTTCAGAATCCTCCAATGGCTCCCACCTACTCCAAGCAAACCTAAGTCCTTCCAACAGCCTACAAGGCCCTCCTTGGCCTTCTCCCCACCATCTTTCTGACTTTCTTTCCCGCTGCTTCCCTCATCTTGCTCCCTCTGTTCCAGGCTCACAGTCTTTGCACCTGCTGTGCCTGCAATGCTATTCTCCCAAATATCCACACAACTCATTCCCTCATTCCCTGTGGGTCTTTACTAAATTATCATCTTCTACCTCAGCACAAGATTGTGTTCTCTAAATACTATTTTCCACTAAAATGAACGAAAGTTCTTTGGGAGAAATGGCTGATTCCAAGTCTGGGGCAGGAAGTATATGAGACTGGAATATTTTGTCATATCAGAAAGCAAAGACACTATTGGAAACTACTGGGGTTGTGTCAACTGGACTCAGGAGCTGACTTCAAGTGGCTCCTACTAGCCAAAGTAGTAAAAATTTGAATAGCAGTAAGAAATAATAATTGCAATGGATGAAAACACATCAGATATGTTGATACCTACATGTTCATAATGATAATCTAAAGAAATCATTGTTCATCTTTGGAACCAATTCATTATTTGGAAAGGAAATAAAAGGGGTAAACGTCAACAGTCAGCATGCCTTTGCTACGCAGATTGCTCCACAGGATGACCAAATAGTTGATGAGGGAAGTTTCCTTCTTGAAGTATTCCAGATAATGAAAGCATAAAATTGATAGCATTAGAGTATCACTGTTGTACAAACACCAAATAAAGTGCTGCATGCTGAGGCTGAGTAATAATCGTCAATGGCTGCTGACGACACAAAAGGAGGTACAAGCATTCACTGAAGGCCTTCTAATGGAAACACACACACACACACACCTTCTCAAGTAGTCTTGCCAAAAAACTGAAACCTATAAATATAACTACCAGTTTACAGAAAACATAGGACACAGAAAACTCTGTTAGAAGACACTTCAGGAATACAATCAGTAAAATTTAGTATGGAGGAAATACTACAAAACAGTTCAAGTTCTTTAACAAATAAATGTCAGGGAACACAAAAAAGGATGGGGTACCTCTAGGATAAAAGAGATTTAAAATCTATATTAACCAAAGGTACTATCTGGAGCTTGAAATTTAAAAGAAACTCCATGAGAACTGAAGAAATTTGAACACTATTTGGATAGTATTTGATAATACTAAAGAACTGTTCACTTTTAAAGGTGTTTAACAGTATTGGGTCTATAATTTTTCAGAAATGCATGTCTTTTGAAGATACATACTGAAATATATTCAAAAGAAATCTGGGATGAACATCAGAAAGAAGGCAGTAAGCCCCAGCTAAAACTGGAGTGGGGGTAAGGTGATCATTGCTGAAATTAGATGATGGGTACATGGGGATTTGATTTACCATTTTTCTCTACTTTGTGTGTTTGAAATTTTCTGATAAATAAGAGTCGCAGGCAAAAAGTGGGAAAGTATCTGATAATATGCAATAGTTAGATGAGGGAATTGCTCCAGGGACTTCAAGAACCCAGATGAATGTTACTGAGTCAGTAAGCCATATGCAAAACTGGCTTGGGGCTGAGATGACAAATTTCAGGGACAAAAATTGCTACAATCTGGCAAGATGATGATCACGAAACAGGCTGAGCATTTCATTAAACAGCAAATAGTCAGATGAAAGAGATCATCTGCAAGACAAATACAAGTAATTAAACAACAAACTGGTCAAAACGAAAAAGACTTTACATAAGTATAAGCCAGAAAAATATATATATACTTCATGGTTTGTAGTGCAGTGATCAGGCTCTCTTTCCAAAGTGCAATATCCATGGTGTGCTTTGACAACTTGAGGGACTCTATATGCCCAACAATGACCAAGCAAGCAGGAATCACATGACTTGGACGGAGCAGGGATGGTAGCATCTGCATCTCCAGCGGGTCATAATTGGGAAGGTAGCTGGTAGGATGCGGGGGAGGATGGGCATTCTGGTCTCTACACTGTTTCTAATTCTTCATTAAAACAGAAGTCTGTTGATAAAACTCATGAAAGGAGGCACTCTGGTTTTACATACCTTAAAATAAATGCACAGGTAACTATTGTAAAAGCTGACATTTTTCCAACTCCAAGAATGTCCGTGTTATCCGTTTAGCTTTTATTATGTTTGAATATACTAAAATGTTCTTCATAATATTTAACATGTCACTTTGAGGTAATGTCCTTTCAAAAAATTTTTTAACAGTCCTTGCTTGTGGTTGCTTTCAAAGCTAAAAGGAGACTGTAAAAGAATGGGTTTTTTATAATTGATAGGGATGCCAGAGGTATGGTAAATCATAATACTTTAAGAATCATGGGGGTGGGGTGGGGGAGGAGAGTGGCTGGGTGATGGACATCGGGGAGGGTATGTGCTATGGTGAACACTGAATTGTGTAAGACTGATGATTCACAGACCTGTACCCCTGAAGCAAATAATACATTATATGTTAATTTAAAAAAAAAGAATCACGGGGTAAAATGTTACATCTTAAATGGCAATTGACAGATCTAATCTCAGGAACTCATACTTTTTTTTTTTTTCCCACCAGCAGTAGACCCAAACTCTATCTTCTTTCACCCCACGTAAACCAAGAACTAAGTCAGTACTATTTAGTGTTGGTGGATGAATATTCAGCAAACAAAGTTTGCCAGCACATTTTGAAAGTCATATGAAATTTTCTTGACACTATTTGACATTGTGCTTTGACAGTCTATCAGCACTATACATACATGGCTTATCAAAAGAGAAACACATGGGACTCCTGGAAGACTCAGTCAGTTAGCGTCTGCCTACGGCTCAGGTCATGATTCCAGGGTCGTGGGATCGAGTCCCTACTTGGTGGAGAGCCTGCTTCTTCCTCTGCCTGCCATTCCCCCTCCTTGTGCTCTCTCTCTCTCTCTCTCTCTCTCTCTCTCTCTCTCTCTGACAAGTAAATTAACTGGGTTGAATTTCTACTTCTCTTCCATCAATGATAACCTCTGCCCAGACTCCATCTGCTTGCTTACAGTTATTCAGAGATGATCAGAACCTCTGTGAGGAGTAGGAAATAGAGAACAAGGCTGGATCTGAGAGTGCTCTCGGAGTAGTTAAAATGCACATTGGTTCAGAAAATGCCCCTTCCCTTCTTTTAGGAGAAGGTAAGAGAGACACCGTCTGTCCAAGCAGAGCCAGGATTCTCAAGCTTGGCTTACGCATTATAATCACTTGGGGCACTTAAGAATTGTTAACGCCTATCTCTACCCTCTGAGATTGGGATTTAATTTCGTCTGGGATAGAACTTAGGCAAGGTTTGTTGTTTGCTTGTTTTGTTTTTTAAGGTCCTAGATTAATTTATTTTTTTTTAAAGTAGGCTCCACATCCAACTTGGGGTTTGAACAAGTGAGCCTGAAGTCAACAGTCACATGCTCTACCGATTAAGACAACTTGGCAGCACAAGGGCCTAGATGATTTTAGTGTGCTGCCAGTGCTTCAGAGTTAAGGAGATCTAGGTTAAAATTCTTAATGTGTGATCTAAAACAAGTTAATGAGCCTCTCTGAACCTCAGTTTCTTCATCTGTAAAATAAATATTTTGTTTTAATCTATATCACAGAGTCACTATAAGAGGAAAAGGGGGAAAAATACATAGAACTCCCAAAAGTTCTATGTGTTTGGGAGTACATGGCTGGTACTCAACAAGTACAAGTTCCTTTCCTATTCACTTATTTGCTAGATCTGTATTCAGTTTAAATAAAACTTTATCTTCTCTTCTGTGTCTCTTACTTTTTCCCCTCCAACATCTTCCATTTGTTTTTCAGAAGTGTAACGCCAGGGCCCCTGAGGAGGATGAGAGCAGAAGTGCCTTCCATCCTATAGCAAAAAGGATCTCCCCATCCTCCCCTTCCCCAAATGTAAAGCAATCCTATATATTCAACAGCAACTGTAGGGTTGATGCCATGTTGAGAGAAGGGAATGGGTAGCAAAGTATGACCTGAGATCACCCATGTCTTTCCAAGATAAGCCTTAGTAGTCACGGAGGAATGCCCCGAACCCTGAGCTAGAGAAAACCCCCTTGCATGAAGTAGAATGTCCATCTCTTCCAAAAGGGAAGTATGCGGCCAAACGGTAGCACCAGAAGAAGGCAGTCCTCCAGCACACATCACAGCAACCGCAAGCAGAGCAGACACTCAAGAAGGAGTTTGCAGAATTGAAAGGAAGATTCTAAACTATGGTTAGTGGGTAACCTGACTGCAGTGCTCCATGGAGCCTGTGTGGCACAGGGATTTTCATAGTTTATATCAAGTATCTCACAACTGATTCACAGGCACTCCTCTCTGAGCTACAAGAACTGCCCTTCTCTTCCCCTGCATGAACTGAAATTTCTTACATTTTCTGTTGAAACGTCCTCTTCAACTCCTTTGTCCTATTCCCTCAACCCCAAGTGCCCTGATTCCTCTAAAGATCTCAGAGGTCTAAGAAACAATGAAGGAACTGTCAACTTATTACAATGATAAGATTTTATGGCCTTGGGCAAATAATAAAAATAAAATTAAAAAAAAAAGATTTTATGGCTACTTCAAGAGTCAGTTCCCCAAATCAGGTATGATAACTAAATCAGGCATGATAACTTCTTTTAGGTCAAAGATATACATTTCCAAAAAAGTACTCCTTATCTATGAAAGTCTAATCAGTTTATAAAGCTTCCAACTTAAAATTTTTTGATTTAAATTTTTTTTAAACACTACATTTAAATAGAGATGGTAAATAGACTAGTGGTTAGCAGAGATTCATTGGGGGTGGAGAAAGGGTTGAATATGTGAGATGGGATTTTTAGGGTGGTGAAACTACTCAGTATGATATGTAGTGGTAGATACATGACAATATGCATTTGTCAAAACTGATAGACCTTTAGAGGACAAAGAATGAAACTTAATGTATACAAATTAAAAAAAAATCATTCAGTAGGTTAAGAATCCCAGAATGGAATGTAGGTTGTGACAAAATTTCTGTTCTAAAACCATTCTCCTGGGGCGCCTGGGTGGCTCAGTTGTCAAGCATCTGCCTTCGGCTCAGATCATGTTCCCAGGGTCCTGGGATGGAGCCCCACATCAGGCTCCCTGCTTGGCAGGAAGCCTGCTTCTCCCTCTCCCACTCCCCCTGCTTGTGTTCCCTCTCTCGCTGTGTCTCTCTCTATCAAATAAATAAATAAAATCTTTAAAAAGATAAAAAATAAATTAAACTATTCTCCAACAAAAGGAACCAGAACTCCCTGGAGAAATGGCTGATTCTAGGACTGGGGCAGGAAATATATAAGGCAAGCCTGGAGTATCTCCTAGTGCCAGAAAGTAAAGGAGTGATCAAAAAACTACACAGCGATATAGATCAAACTGACACAGGAGCCAATAGCCAAAACTGGAAGGATGTGAGCAACAAAATAAAATAGCATTCAATTATAACCCAAAGTATAAAATAAATATCCATGAGTTTATACTGATATAAATTATTGAAAAAATAAATGAGGGAGAATAAACAGACCTCCTGACAAGAAGAATTCCAAATAATTTATGCAGATACTCTGCCTTCTAGGAGAGGCCTTCTACTCTGCCTACCTAGGAGGTAGAGCCTAACATTCTGTAAGCATGGGCTACACCTAGTTACTGCCTTCCAAAGAACGGACTATGGGAAGGGAAGAAGAAAGAGTAACTTCGCAGTGGAACCTGACAAACACTACCTCAGCCAGGTGACCAAGAGAACATCTGTAGCGATAGGTCATGCTGATGATGGCGCATGACTTTGGAGTGATGTGTTCAAAATGACACTTTGCCTCTGTGGTAAAACTGTACAACCCCAGTATAATTAATTACGAGAAAGGCATCAGACAAATCCCCATTGAGGAACATTCTATAAAATACCTGATCACTACTTTTCAAGACTGTCAAGGCCATGAAAAACGAGGAAAGTCTGAGAAAATATCACAACAAAGAGGAGCCTAAGAAGACCTGAGGATTGAATGAAACATGAGCTCCTGGAACAGAAAAGGGACCTTGTATAAAAACTAAGGAAATCTGAATAAAGTATGAACTTTAGTAATAATATTGTATCAATATTGGTTCATTGATTATAACAAATGAACCCCACTAACTGAAGATGATAATAACAGGGGGATCTGGATATGAAGTGTATGGGAACTTTCTATACTATCTTCACAACTTCACTGTAAATCAAAAACTACCCTAAAATAAAAAGTTCACTTTTTAAAATGTGAATTTAAACACGGGAAGGGTGTTTACAAACCCAGCTGTTGTAGAAAAACCCTTCGCTGAAGCACATATGTATTAAAGTAACTCCTAAATAGACATGCAAAAGCATTTGTTACACATGATTTCTTGTTCAAACAAAAGTCATCATAGCTACATCCAGCAAAGCAAAGTTAATTCGGGCTGTGTGCCAAGACATGGAAACAGTCTTGTATATAGACTCGATGTGATCATTGTAGGACTCAAATCTTTCTATCCATGACACACAAGATTCCCATTGGTCTAAAAGTAAAAAAGCCTCTACGTTGATTCTTCACTGGCTCAGAAAGTTTCCAAATAAGTGTCTCAAGGGAGAAGTCAGAAACTCTGGGACCAGGGGAGGGCAGGAAGGAGTAGCAATGGCTGATGCCAGATTTGAAAAAATAATAATAATAAAAGGAAGGAAAATGCCTACGTTTCTCCAGAGAGCCACCCTTAAATGGGAACACTGCCAAAGAACTTAAAGTAGCTCTGAGAAGGAGAAAAGTTGGAGCTAAGAAAAATTTACCACACTTGACCAACCATACGTGCCCAGGACTGTACTTGCTAGGCAGTCAAGGCTCCAAAGGGCGTAAGTCTCTGTCTCTGAATTCTGGACATTACTGCTCCTAGGTGGCAGGGGAAATTTTTAAAGAACACATGGCCTCTAGAATTTTATGCTCAAGACCTTCACAGCATGGCTCACACACCCAGTTTTTGAAGACAATAATAGCCCACAATACCAGGCCAGTCCACAGCAGGAAGCTTGCATGTTGCCTCCGCCTTTGCAGAGATCAGCCAGGGGTGACAAACCCTGGAGACAAAGCCAAAGTCAGGCATCCTGCTCTCCTTCATTTTAGGCCCCTCATCCACTGGGGGCCAGCAGAACTTGAATAAATAGGAGAGCAGGAAAAGATAATGGTGGTTTTCAGACTTTTGACGGCACTACTTAGCCTAGGTGGCTCTCCCAGATCATCTTCAAGATCTAGTTCGAGACTTAAATCTTTAGTCTTCCAGCTAAGCCTCCCTCTTCCAAATTCTGAGAGCATAATTCTCTTCTCACAAATGCCAGGTTACCTGGCACTTGCTTAATGCCTTGCATGGCTGGCTTCTTTTCATGTGTAATACATCTTATATATATAGCCTAGAATTGATTTCAAATTCTTGGATCCGACGGCAAATTCTTTTTCTCTCCTCCCCATCCACATCCTTTCATATCCCACAGCACCTAGTCCAGTGTTTTGCATATATGCTTAATAAATTGCTGATTTTGAGTGGCTATTCTGACTTCCCTCGAATTGCCATTAAACACATTAAATATAAATCAAATCCTTTTCACATCTTACTCTTCTGGCTAGCCATTTAAAATAGCCAGGAGGTTGTCATGATTATGTCCAACCTACTTGTGGTGAGACTCAGTTTGAGGTGAGAAGATAGAGGTCTTCTGGCAGTCACCAACATGGTTATGCATTTCCCTGTCCAAACTAGTGTTTCACAACTCTGGTTACACGATACTCCTTGGTTCCCAGACAACTAACCGCTGCATCCGGTTCCGGTGCAGGAAAACGATGTTATCTTAGCCTCCAGACAGTGACCCCTGGTCTGATCCAGCAAAATGAACCCAACCCTGGAAGTTCAGCCCCAGCACTCACCCAGGGTCCTGGGTTTGCCTACTCTCCTCTCGCTCATTCCTATCTGATACCTCCCCCATTTTGAGAAAGGATGGGATGTATTCTTACCCGAGCCGTTAGCATTTGGAAACCCAGGCAGGTACAGAAATTACCAGAAAAAATTCTAATCATGAGATCATCATGTTCACATACAGAGTTCAGGGCCTGATGCAAAATAGCAGCTTTCCTTTTCCTGTGAGGCTGCTGATCAGTTCATGCACAGTTTACCCTCAGTGAGCATCATCTGTGCATTCATTTATTGACTCTTCTTTATACAGTTTTATATTATTTCCACTGAATATTAAACATTTGCATAAAAACTTAAGGTGAAAGGGTTAGCTAGAACACTTCAACAGATCTATCATTCCCAAGTAAAACTCAGCACGTGAACTGGTCATACAAATCTCTCCCAACTCTGAAAGTTTTCTGAACCAGTCCCAAGTATGTAACAATCCCCTTTCTCAAATTCATGGTTTGACATATAACAGGCAATCTTCCACATTTATAAAAAATGAGTTTAGATTTGCTGAATTATAATCTTTAAAAGCCAATTGGGAGTCTAGAATTAAAGGAAAATTCACCTGAAATTGTTGGTAAAACTGGACAGCTACATGCGAAAGAATGAAGTTCAACCATTCTCTTCCAACATACACAAAAATTAACTCAAAATGGGTGAAAGACATGAATGTAAGACCTGAAACCATAAGAATCCTAGAAGAAAACATAGGCAATAATTTCCTTGACGTTGGCCTTTGCGATTATTTTTTTCATGTGCCACCCAAAGCAAAGGCAACAAAACCAAAAATAAACAAGTTGGACAACAGCAACAAAAAAGTTTCTGCACAGCAAAGGAAACTATCAACGAAATGAAAAGGCAACCTATCAAATGAGAGAAAATATTTGCAAATCATGTATCTGATAGGAAGCTGATATCCAAAATACATAAAGAACTGGTACAACTCAGCAGCAAAAAAAACAATGTGATTTTAAAATGGCAAAAGATCTGAATAGACATTTTCCCCAAGAAGATATACAAATGCGCAACAGGTACATGAAAAGAGCATCTTTTAATCACCAAGGAAATGCAAATCAAAACCACAGTGAGACATCACCTCATGCCTGTTGGAATGGCTCTTTATCAAAAGCGTAAGAAATGACAAGTATTGGAAAAAGTGTGGAGAAAAGAGAATCCTTGTTCACACCATTAGTAGGAAGGTAAATTGGTGCAGCCACCATAGAAAACAATAGGGAGATTACTCAAAAAATAAAAAGTAGAACTACCATATAATCCAGCAATTCTACTCCTAGGTATTTATCTGAAGAAAATGAAAAGGATATGCTCAAACAGATATCTGCAACCCTATATTCATTGCACCACTATTTACAATAGCCAAGATATGAAAGCAACTTAAGTATCCATCAATGGATGAATGGATAAAGAAGATAATGGAATATTATTCGGCCATTAAAAAAAAGGAATGAGATACTGCCATTCCTCCAGGGCATTATGCTAAATGAAATATGTTAAAGAAAGCCAAATACTGTATGATCTCTCTTGTAGTGGAATCTAAAATAAAACAAAAAAACAAACTCATAAATACAGAGAAGGGACTGGTGGTTGCCAGAGGCTAGGGATGGGAGAAGGGAAATGAGTGAAAAGATAAAATGAGAAAAAAAAATGTGAATACCTAAAATAAAAATTATTTGATTAAATAATAAAATTGATAAAATAAAATATAAAAATGAAATTCACCTGCATTAAGGACCATTACAAATAACTCATCTGAGTTGGCAATCAGACGAAAAGACACCTTCCACACAACACTAAGCATGCTCGTGCACAATGACAAACACAGCCTAACTCACAGTTCTGCCTGGAAACAGACAGATTGCTTTTGACATTGATTGCAAGACACATTCTGAATTTCAAAACATAAAAATCTGTTTTTATCAAGTGTTTTAGAATCAAGGATATACAGACTATATATAGAAAATGTCTCTAAGCCTACCCACTCGATTGTTCGCCATAATTTCTTGAGGAAAAACAGAAATTGCATAGAGGTCTGTGCTCTGAAGCCTCTGGAATGACAAAGAGAAAGCTGCCCGTTAAGGAAGGTGCCTGTGGGAGGAAGGGATGGGGGAGCGAAGGGATCTGCACTCTTCAGTGCCATGATGCCTCACAAACGAGATTTCCTGCCTCTATAATCCAGAGGATGAATAACAGGGATTTAACAGAATGTGCTCAAATGATATATATGATTAGGGGAAAGTAGAAGAAATTACCAGAAAACACTTCATTAATACTTGACTAATACATACATTTTTACCTGTACAATTATCGGTTACTATGCGTCGTGTTATGAAACGGGAGCAAGCTAGAACAGAATCAGGGAGGAAAATAATTATTTCCCCCTCCGCTATTTAACTGTCCTAGGCTGGAAAAAAACTGAAAAAGAGACAGCAGTGCTCCCGAACAGCTAATAATATGCCACGATTTATTACAGCTATGTTACATTGCTTGAGCTCCTGCGGAAACCTTGTCATATTCTTCTTTTTGTCTCATTTATGCATGGAACAGATTCAATCTTAAGCCATGACACTTAGGTGTCCAAATATTCTTCTTATCTTTATTTTCTTTATATCAGTTTAAGGCCAATATTAGCTCCCTCTGAGCTGGCAAGCAAGTCCATCACAATCCTAACTGTGGTTTACACCAGAATTTGGGAGCAGCGCATGTATCAGAAAATGAGGGAAGGACTTCTAATCTCTCACCTGTCTTAATCACTTGATATTCTCACTGCCCAACTTGAAATGTGACAGGCTTTCTGTTCCAATGCTAAGCCTGAATGAGATAGAGTGGAAAGGGGGCTCTGCCTCAGCTAGAATCCCTGGTATGTAAAGTGGAGCCTTCCCAAGGCACCATACAACCACCCTTTCCGAGGTCTTACCCACCGGGACACAATCACAGAACGAGCAGGGGTCCCTCCTACCCATGGTCCCCCAACCTCCATCCCCCTCCCAGTGCTCCAGAATTTCTGCTCTTTTCTGGCCCTCAAGGGTACCCCTTTATTTCTTCCTCATTTACCCTATGCTTCAGAGCACCTTGGGTAATTCCAACAAGCCAAAGTAGGATTGGGAACCTCCTATAATTAACATCTTAACAAAGTATGGCGCCACTACACTGGCGATCATGTCTTCCTACCCCAAATTTCCCTTCAGTCTTCACCCCACCCTCCATCACTATTAGAGTTGGAGTTCTGGAGGGAAGGGACTGTTTATTTCTCATTTCATTCCTCTAAAACATCTAACATGGGGATTTTCACCCACTGTGCTCAAGAAATCAAAGCCCTCAGACTTTTCTGATGTGTAAAAAAATTTATTTTTGCCACAACTAAGTATAAATGCTGGCACAGCAATGCCTCACATACGAAACTAAGCATATCAGGCAGCTGGGTGTGGGAACAGCTTTGCTGTAACTAGGAGTACTAGGTTAGCACATTATCAGGTCAGCACCACAGGGACATTGCAAGAACTTGGCCTCCAAGAGGAAGAGCACAGCCGAAGCAGAACCAGATCTTCCCAAACAGCAATCGTCCTAAAGAGCAGACTGTATATAACCGTGAGGGCTTTATTGACATGATGGCGGCCATGACATTGTAATCATTGCTGGCCTGATGAGTGTTGCTTTCAACCATTTAATTTTCACACACAATATGTCTCAAAAAGTTTCAGAATTTGAAGTGTGCCTCTGTGGCAGACTGCTGGACGTTTGCTCTCGTTATTCTAATTTTCTTCTTTATTGAAAGAGTACCTATTGTTGAGCTGCCCAGACTGCAGTGCCCAGGATGTCTTGCAGCAGTGTGTATGTAGGATGGTGAATCACCTTGTGGCTAACAACAATGGGTGTCCGTGACTAAGACTGGCCTGAAGCGGCAAGGAGAGGAAGGAAGAGGTCCTTGGAACCACAAAGTAAGCTGTGGTTGTAGGAGACAGCTGCCTGACAAGAACTGCGGCTTCTTTATTGGGTTGGGGTCACCCAGAAACTGACCTTGAAGCTAAGATTCTACCACAAGTAGTTCATGTAGGAGGCAATCCCAGGAGGCCCTGGAAGGGGCCGGGTAAGTGAGATAGGACAGGGAAGGAGGCCAGTACCAGGTACACTGATCGGTAGATCATCATTGAGTGCAGTTGGAGCTCAGTCCTGATAGGAACCCGTGGGAGATGATAAAGAACACTGCTCAGAGTTGCCCCGACCTAGGGGAGAGGAAGTTGCAGTGCTTATCCGCCAATTCCCAAACATCCTTGGTTAACAGCTGCTCCTTGGGGACCTACCATCTTGCACCACTGATCTGCCTGCCCTGTGCATGGCCTGGGCACACTCCCATGCCACTAAGAGGCCTCAGGCAGAGCGTGGCAGAGGTTTACACAGGAAAGAGCCACCACTGTGTGTAAGGAGTGGTGACGACTGAGGGTACACAGGTGGGGAGCCCAAGAGGGTCTGTGACACCTTCGGAAGAGGGTAGCTACTGCCAGTCTGGCCCAGCAGGGAAAGAAGCTGAGGAATAAATACCCAACCTTGCTCCCCCGAGTCTCCCATCTCCTGCTGAACCTAAGCAGAAACCAACTGATGCAGTCCGCTCTCAGGACACAGAGCAGGGTGGAGCAGAATGAGCAGAATGAGAGATCTGTGGGGCCATGCGTGTTCAGGACATCGGCCTTCCACAGTTTCTACATTTTCTATACTTTTGCTAAAAGCACTGTTTGACTATAAAATATTACACTATTTGACCATAAGAGCACTAGAAAAATAGAAAAATTGAAATATTGTGATATATTGGTGTATTTGCTAAAACCAAAGAAAAGATCTTGACACTAGAAAAGATCTTGGACAACTTCTCTGTGAATTCAAGCCCCAGAAATGAGTTCCAGCACCACCTAAGTGAGAAGAAATTTCAGTCTAATAATTAGGAATGATGCCACTTTATACAAGTCACTCAGTTCAGAGGGTTCCTTGTTAGGTCATCGATCTAATGAAGCTATTTTAAAATCTGAAGAATGTGAATGCTCTGTAATTACAAAGGTTGTTGTAATTACGAATGAGGTGTTAGTATCCCCATACTGCTCCAGACAGATGACAAGCGCTGCCGCTTCTAAACTCATTCAGGAAGGAAAGGCCACTATTTTGTTTCACTGTGTTTTTTCAATTAGGAAGACATTTACACAAATATCTGCTACCACAATTTTTTTTAAATGAAAAAGGGCATAAATAAATAACATATATTTATATACAAGTATTTTCTTACCACTAATCCCTCACCCAAAAAACTATATTCAATTAATTACATATCAGTTTCTAACAAATAGTCATTTCTTTCCCTAGTTATTTCCTTTTATTTTNCTCATTCAGGAAGGAAAGGCCACTATTTGGTTTCACTGTGTTTTTTCAATTAGGAAGACATTTACACAAATATCTGCTACCACAATTTTTTTTAAATGAGAAAGGGCATAAATAANTTTAAATGAAAAAGGGCATAAATAAATAACATATATTTATATACAAGTATTTTCTTACCACTAATCCCTCACCCAAAAAACTATATTCAATTAATTACATATCAGTTTCTAACAAATAGTCATTTCTTTCCCTAGTTATTTCCTTTTATTTTTGACAGTGGGCTTCGCTCTTTTAACCACTTCCTCTTTTATCCTTATATGATTCAACAATTCTGATGATCCAGTAATTATGCCCAAGATCACGATTCTTTGTCCTTTCTCTTTTCACTTCCCTTCTAATGTAGAGCATAAGCCCAACGGCAGGATACCCCTGGGTTATAGTGAGGAACGCTGGGCAGAACGTCTCCTATGTGAAATGACCAAATCCAAGGAATAAATAAAATTATAGTTATTGTTCCTAAATGGGGATTTCAGAGATTCAGCCTTGTTACAAATCAGGGATTAGTATATCCCTAACCCCAATTTAAGACAATATTTCCTTAAGGGCTATCACACTGTTACTGCCTTAAGGTCCAAAAGAGTAGAGCAGTGTGGTCCCTCATTCGGGCTGCCTAAAGTTTTTAACAAAAGGAACTTTGGGGGAGAGGAGATGAATTGTTTTGAAATGTACACCACTGAGAAAATGCATTAGTCAGTTCTTACCCAAGGGAGAAGGTAGAGGAAGATGGAGACAAATGTTTCATTAAGGAAACAAGAGAAGCTATTTCGTAAGAGTTAACATAGAGGTGTCATTCTTACTGTTGACTCTATTGTTGCAAGTCTTTGTGTGGGTGGGAGACAGAAGATTTTAATGCAGGGAAGGAAAAGGCTTTGCCCTTTTCCTTAAAGCAAAATCTACTCTTTTTAGTTAACTTTCTGGCTGTTATCTCTTTGCTTCACACCAGGAACTTTGTAATACCCCATTATCACACCATCTTGAGGAAACAGATCGTGCCCTCCTGAACTCTGGTGAGAAGCGTAAGAGCTGACTGACTACTCAAAGGAAAGTTTTTGCATAGACCCTCCTCCCAGTAAGGCTAAAGGAAACGAATTCATAAAACTCTCTAGGATATGACAAGCCATTTTCCATGTAGATAATTTTCATTGTCCTTATTTGTGTTTCTCTGAGACACAATTGGTAGGAACTCCATTTAAAATGCTAGAATATCCGATATGTGTTTAGAAAGAGAGAGAAGAGGGGGAGGGAGAGAGGAATACTGGAGAAGAACTGAGAATTCCAATAAAATTAAATATATTCAGTGATTAGATAGCCTTAGTAAGCTACTATTTTTATGTTCCTAAACTTGCCAAAGATTGCTCTGGTTTGTAGTACCTAAACAACAATAAACTTACATTAGGATTTAAGAAAAATGGGGGAGGGGGGCCTGTGTGAAATGGATACACAAATAATTTAATTTACACATAATGTTTTTGTGAATTTTCTGATATTTACACAACTGTCATCCCAATATGGAAATTTTAAATTTGTTTGGGTTTTAGCATCAAACTGCTAAGAGAAATCAAATAGATAGATAATGTTATTTTGGTGTTATTTTTAGGTTACTGCTGTCAACACAAAATGAATAAACCTTTTAAAATGTCTAAAAGAAAAAAAGAATTGTATTCAAGTTAGGACAGATGCCCAGGGAACACACTCTTCATAGGAAAGAAAGTGCTCCAGAAAATGAATAGTTTTTACAGGCTTAGGTCCTTGTTTACTGCTTGATTTTTTGTTTTATTTTGTTTTTGTTTTTTTGAATTTACAATTTGTTTTCTTTCTTTTTTTTTTAAGTTACCGTATAATGTATTATTTGTTTTGGGGTGCAGGTCTGTGATTTATCAGTCTAACCAACACCCATCGCTAACCACAACACATACCCTCCCCAATGTCCATCAACCAGCAACCCCATGCCCCCACCTCCCTTCCCTCCAGCAACCCTCGGTTTGTTTCCTATGATTAAGATCTCTTATGGTTTGTCTCCCTCTCTGGTTTCATCGTGTTTCATTTTTTCCTCTCTTCCCCTATGATCCTCTGCCTTATTTCTTAAATGCCACATATCACTGAGATCATAATATGACAATTGTCTTTCTCTGATTGACTTATTTTGCTTAGCATAATAAATATCCTCTAGTTCCATCTATGTCATTGCAAATGGCAAGATTTCAAATTTTTGATGGCTGTGTAGTATTCCATTGTATATATTACCACATCTTCTGTATCCATTCATCTGTTGATGGACATCTAAGCTCTTTCCATAGTTTGGCTATTGTGGACATTGCTACTATAAATATTTGGCCCCTTCAGATCACTATATTTGTACCTTTGGAGTAAATACCCAGTAGTGAAATTGCTAGGTCATGGGGTATTTTCAACTTTTTGAGGAACCTCCATACTGTTTTCCAGAGTGGCTGCACCAGCTTGCATTCCCACTAACAGTGTAGGAGGCTTCCCCTTTCTCCGCAGCCTAGCCAACACCTGTCATTTCCTGACTTGTTAACTTTAGCCATTCTGACTGGTGTGAGGTGGTATCTCATTGTGGTTTTGATTTGTATTTTCCTGATGCCAAGTGATGTTGAGCACTTTTTCATGTGTCTGTTGGCCATTTGGATGTCTTCTTTGGAAATGTATCTGTTCATGTCTTCTGCCCATTTCTTGATTGGATTATTTGTTCTTTGGGTGTTGAGTTTGATAAGTTATTTATAGATTTTGGATACTAGCCCTTTATCTGATATGTCATTTTCAAATATCTTCTTCCATTCTGTCAGTTGTCTTTTGGTTTTGTTGACTGTTTCCTCTGCTGTGCAAAAGCTTTTTATCTTGATGAAGTCCCAATAGTTCATTTTTGCCTTAGTGTCCTTTGCCTTTGGAGATGTGTCTAGCAAGAAGTTGCTGTGGCTGAGGTCAAAGAGGTTGCTGTCTGTGTTCTCCTCAAGGATTTTGATGGATTCCTGTCTCACATTTAGGTCTTTCATCCATTTTGAGTCTATTTTTGTGTATAGTATAAGGAAATGGTCCAGTTTCATTCTTCTGCATGGGGCTGTCCAGTTTTCCCAACACCATTTGTTGAAGAGACTGTCTTTTCTCCATCGTATATTCTTTCCTGCTTTGTTGAAGATTAGTTGACCATAGAGTTGAGGGTCCATTTCTGGGCTCTCTATTCTGTTTCATTGATCTATGTGTCTGCTTTTATGTCAGTACCATACTGTCTTGATGACTACAGCCTTGTAATAGGGCTTGAAGTCCAGAATTGTGATGCCACCAGGTTTGGTTTTCTTTTTCAATTTTCCTTTGGCTATTTGGGGTCTTTTCTGGTTCCATACGAACTTTAAGATTATTTGTTCCAGTTTTGTGAAAAAAGTTGATGGTATTTTGATAGTGATTGCATTGAATGTGTAGATTGCTCTAGGTAGCATAGACATTTTAACAATATTTGTTCTTGCAATCCGTGAGCATGGAACGTTTTTCCATTTCTTTGAGTCTTCCTCAATTTCTTTCATAGGTATTCTATAGTTTTCTGAGTACAGATCCTTTGCCTCTTTGGTTAGACTTATTCCTAGATATCTGATGGTTTTGGGTGGATTTGTAAATGGGATCAACTCCTTAATTTCTCGTCTTTGTCATTGTTTGTATATAGAAATGCAACTGATTTCTGTGCATTGATTTTATATCATGCCACTTTACTGAATTCCTGTATGAGCAACTTGTAAAAGCTCAAAAGATCATAGGTTAACATGCAGGCAGGAATCATGACTTTTAACAAGGAATGCAGCAGGTAGGAGTGTTGATCAATATCTTAAGGACAAGACAGTTTTCCTTTAGGCTATTCATTTACAAAGCAGGTATACAAAGTATGCTTGGTGGGCCATAAGTCAGGCTTTTGATTTAAACAAAGTTTATGCACACTCATACTGACTTAGAAAGAAATTTAAGATGGCTTCCCATATATATCAAGCCCTGGAGAGTTTTGCTCTCATCACTGCTAAGAGAGACCCAATCAAATTTAAAATATGTCTACCACGTGCCTGCTGATATCTTAGATTTCCTTAACTGTGAGTGGAGGCAAGTTATTTTATTCCATGATTAGTTGTAAATAGCCATAAGAAAAGTAGCAATAGATTCTAAGTTTAAAATAGAAGGAAATGCCTGCATTTAAATGAATTATAAATATTGATATTGAGGGGCACCCGGGTGACTCAATCGGTTAAGTATCCAACTCTTGATTTCAGTTCAGGTCATGATCTCAGTGTTGTGAGATCAAGCCCTGCATTAGGCTCCACGCTGGAGCAGAGCTCCACCCTCTGCCCCTCCATCCCTCTAAAAAAACGAACAAATAAATAAATATTGGTATTGAATATAAGTATCGATTAGACCAATAAATGGTGAAAGAGGGGATAGAGAGATTTCATTCTGCCCACAACACATTTTGAGTCCTCCTTATGACTTATTGACTAGTGAGAGAATCTTTCCACAAAGAAATGGGTGTTAAAATAAATACAATTATGAAGTACACATTGCATATAGTTAATCAGAGGAAATTTCTAAACAACTTGGAAATAGGAGGTAGATATCTTGAATTATCTCTAGACTGAATTCTGACTACAATTCTCAGATATGGAGAGGAAATTTCTAGAAAGGAAATGTAAATGGAGGCCTCATCTTTTGGAGGTTGTCTAGGCAACAAGGGTTCCTCTTGGTTTAACAAGTCCCCTTTTCCCCCTTAAATAAATAAGAAAATTCAATGTACCAAAACTATCACTCAAATCTAAAGGTCAGGAAACATTGTGAGTACAAGAGTGATCACATCTCCGGATGCTGGAGTGCCATGCTTTGCCCAGACGAGTCCCACCATTTGACTGCATTCATTGGACTAAGCACTGTAGGGAACAAATTGGCAGCCCGCCAACTTCTGAACCTGAACTGGACCATAATTTACTGTGGAAACACTGTTGAAGGAATTTCACATTCTTGGAAGCTTCCTGAATTGTAAACTCTGAACTAGAGCTAGCAGTGAGAGTGACCAAACAGACGAAATTTAAAAGGCCATGCTCCCAGAGAAGTGGCACCACCTCCTAACCCAGGTAAGGGGTTATTATTCCTTATTCCTACGTCGTACAAGGGCCCAGAAACCAGAAACCCAAAATGGTGAATTTAGCGAAAATCACACAGACACTGTGTCACTCAGGAGACCAGTGCCCAGGGATGGCACCGGGCAACTCACAATGTTATCCATCTGTGGCTGTGATTCACAGAGTTCAGGCCCCAGAAAAAAAGCTCTGCCGTATCTCTTGCCCTGTGTCCCTGAAAAAAGATGACTGTATCCAAATGCGGAATTGAAGACTGAGGCACTGCCTTGGAGACGGGCCTTGTTGCAGAGTGTGGGGAGAATTTGAGTTGGAGAAATAATTAGGAAAAAAAATTAGATCATCATATCTTTCCTCTCAAATAAAATGACTGCAATAAAGTTTTTGAATGACGAAATATTTGCCAGTAGAGCAAAGTGTTCATTTTCTTGAACTCCTTATATCCACTATTCAAAGTTTCACACAGTTTTTACAACAGTTGCACGTGGCAGCTGAGGAACAATTTGTGATATGAAACAACTATATCCTAAATTTGTATGCATGTAAGTCTAGGTATAACATATATGAGACACAGCTCCTATCCTTATCATTGACAACTACAATTATAAAGAGTTTCAGGTTTATAAAATATTTAACAAGACCTAATTAAGTTTTTAAAAACTGAGTTAAAATTTTCAACTATATTTAAATAAATTTAAATTTTGAGATTCATTGTTATTTATACTTTGCCTTGCCTTTCAATTTGGCAGGTAATTTTTACTATATTAGAAGAAAAATAATTTATTGAAGACACTGAATTTCAAAGATTTTTACATTTACTTGAATTTTGTATAACAAGATATTCAAATTTTATATATTTTTTGTGACAGTTGTAAAAGTTAGCCTCAAATTTTTTGATGTATCTCCCATAGAGCAGTCGGGGATCCCTATACTCTCTGGATGGACTTATAACTGCCTCAACCAACAGAGTACAGAGGAAGTGACACTATATGGCTTTTTTTTTTTTTAAGATTTACTTTTTATTTTAGAAAGAGAAAGAGAGTATGAGGGGAGGAGCAGGGGTAAGAGAGAATCCTGAAGCAGATTCCCTGCCGAGTGCAGAACCTCGCATGGAGCTTGATCCCAGAACCCCAAGATCTTGACCTGAGCCAAAATCAAGAGTCAGCTGCTTAACCGACTGAGCCACCCAGATTCCCCTTTTCTAACTATATTTAAAGTAATCAGGTGGGGGCGCCTGGGGGGCTTGGTTAAGCATCTCCCTTCAGCTCAGGTCATGATCTCCGGGTCCTGGGGTCAAACTCTGGGTCCTGGGACCGAACCCCGCCTCGGGCTTCCTGCTCAGTGGGGAGTCTGCTTCTCCTTCAGCCACCCCCCCCTGCTTGTGCGCTCTCTCTCTCTCAAATGAATAAAGAATATCTTAAAAAATTTTTTTTCAATAATCATGTGAATTGGTCTTTAAGAGTTCTAATAAGTATGTAACTATAAGTAAGCCACTAAAATATGATTTAAATAGCTGGTGTCTTTTCCTTTTTTTTTTTTTTTTTTTTTGGAAGCCATGCTAATTTCATTGATCAATGTAGTGCATAAAGTGTAAGTCTAGAATTTAAAAATCACAAACTTTTCTAGAAATCAGTAAGAAAATACAAATAGCCTGTATTAATCAGGACAGGAACCCAATTCAATTATCTTAAACAAGAAAGGGACTTTATTGGCTCCCAAAACTTTGACATTCAGAAGCAGGTCAGGTTTTAGGCACAGCTGGATCTAGAGTGCCCAAAAAATGACAAAGGAACTGAGTTCTCATTGCTTTCTGCCAGCCTCTGAGTTTCTCCTCAGACTCTGCACATGGTACGAATTCAGGTTTACACAGTCCTTAATTCATGGGATCTCTGGAGAAGCTTCTTTCCAGTAGTCCCCTCAGAAGTTCTGTTGAAAGCTCTATTTAGCCTGCCTTGAATTGCATGCCCGTTCCTTCACCACTGTGGCGAAGGAGCTGCAGGACTCAGGAAGGCCAGGCCTGGTCATGCAGTCATCATCGAAGCTGCAGGGAATGGATGCCCCACAATAAATAAGAATCCTCTTACCAGGGGATGGAGAAAGAGATGCTGAACAACAACAAAAAAGCAACATATGTGCACACATAACCCAACAGAAAAGCTATTGTAGGTAAAGGATATGAACAAACAATCCTGATAAAACTATAGATGCCCAATAAACATGAAAATAATTTCAACCTCACCATTAATCAGGGAAATACAAAATGATTCTTTTTTTTTTCTTTTTTGCCCATCAGATAAAAATTATCAAATGTAGGTAAGGCTTGTGGGGAAATGAGCACTTGCCATACACTTGGTGAAAGTAGAAAGTTATGCAGACCTTTGGGAAAGCTAAGATGGGTCTATCAGAAAGCACATCCTTTGACCGAACAATCTACCTTATACAACTCCATCCAAAGAAATTCACACACATGTCCACGAATATATGAAAAAGCTGTTTGCTTTGGCAATGTAATAGCAAGAGAATAAAAAATTATGAATATAAAGAAATAAGAAAATAAGAATAAGAGAATAAATATTGGGTTTTTGGTAGTACTAAACCCTATTTAAAAAAAACAAGCTGTGGAACAGTACATACATATGATCCTATTTATATAAAAATAGCATTTGTATGTGTATGTATATTCATGTGGAAATGTATGGAAAGGGACTAGATGGATGTACATAAAACTGTGGGCAGTGAAATATGATTGGAAACGCTGGAGAAAAGTGTCTCTCCTTGCTCTTATACTTGTGTGTCATTTAACTTCTGTACAATGAGATGGTAGTCATTTATAATTTCGTAATTTAAAAAAGAAAAATAGGCAAACACAATAGGAAATGCAAATGGCCAATAAACATGAAAAGATACTCCTCTTTACCAGTAATCAAAGAAAAGAAAGATAAACTTTGTCTATCTGAGTGGCAAAATTACTTAAGGATTCAGGGTTGGTGGGAGGGTAAGCAAACAGGCACTCTACTGATGGGGCTGTAAGTTAGTATCATCTTTTTGGGGTATTTCTCAAAATGTTAAGTGTGCACATTCTGTCACCCAATAAATCTAATTTTAGCTATCTGTTCTGTAGAAATACCCACATAGGCAGCAAAATACATCTATAAGGATGTTAACTCTAGCTTTATGTATAATAAAAAATTGGAAAGAACATAATTATCCATCAATAAGGGGTTGGTTAAATAAATTCCAGTATATTCATGCAATGGAATAGTACCATAGCCATATGCAGCAATGTCTGTCTGCATCAAAGTGGAATGGAGGGAAGGCAAGTTGCAGGGCAGTGAAAATAGTTGGTGTCTTTTATAAAACTGTTTTTCCTACATATGAGGGAAGTTCAGATGTAGGAAATCCTAGGCAAGGTTGAAGTTTCCATGGCTGTCAGAAATCCAAGTTTCTTCCATTTTGCTGCTTACCTTTGTTTAGCATGTCTTCTCAATATTCTAAAATGACATCTCGAGCTTCAGCCATCTCACTCAAAATTTAAGCAGCAGGATGGAGAAGGGGGGAAAAAGAGGAATAGCCTTCATTTCTCAAGAGATTTCCCCCAAAGTCCCATCTGTTCTTTAATCTATATGTCACTGGTCAGAACTATATGCATAGTCCCACCTAGCTGCAAAGGAGGCTGGGAAATACCATCTTTTGGTTACATTATGCTCAGTAAAAAATCCTTTTAACTGTGTATCTGAGAGAGAAGGAAGATTGGATAGTGGTCAGCAATTAGCAGCCTCTGCCTGGAGTAAAATGTACACAGAGTCAGACTGGAGAAAAGACAGGACTATAGACAGTCCCCAGAAGGATGAAATGAGGTAGAAAAGGAAAAAAAGAAGAAGTAGATACCCCTCTTATATTAAAGGGGCCCCTTCTTCTGTCCAGTTTAACAAATATTTGCCTACCCCAAGATCATAAGAATATTCTCCAATGTTATCTTGTAGCAGCTTTATTGTTTTGCCCATCTACAGTCCATGTGAAATTAATTTGGGGGTATGTATAGCTAGGAGTCAAGGTACACTGTTGTCTGTATGAATATCCAATTGAGCCAGCACAACTTACTGACAAGATCATCCTTCCCTCATTGCACTGTAGTATCATTTTTGTCATAGATCAAGTGACCACGTATGTGTAGGTCTGTTTCCGGACTCCATTCTTTTCCACTGGTCTATCTGTCTATCTTACAGCTGAAGCCATACCATTTTGTTCTAATAAGCATTTTATCTTAATAATAAGAAATGATATAGAGTAGGAATAAGCCCTCCAACTTTGTTCTTCTTCAAGATTCTCTTGGCTATTCCTGGTCTTTTGCAATTACACATGAATTTGAAATCAGCTTGTCAATTTTTACCAAAAAGATGCTGAGATTCTTACTAGGACTGTAATGAATCTATACATCAATTTTGGAAGAACTGACATGTTTTCACTCATAAGTCTACCTAGCCATTAGTTTCGTGTAGCTCTCCATTTATTTAGGTTTTATTTAATTCTTCTCAGAAATCACGTACAGTTTGATATGCAGAGATCTTGCACGATCATAGATTTATTCTTAGGTATGTAATTTTTTGTTATTATAAATTTCATCATCTAAAATTTTAGATATTTATAATACAGTTGAGTTTATATATTGACCTTGTGTTTATCTTTCTCATTGCTCGTATTCTTACATTTCTGTGCTTCCATCTGGGATCATTTTTCCTTTAGCCTGTGTAACTCCCTTTAGCAATTCTTTGTGTGGGTTTGTTGGTGGTGATATTCTTTCTCAATGCTTGTTTTCTAAACACATTTTTATCTTATCTTCATTTCTGAAGGATATTTTGCTAGGTATAGAATTATAATATGGCTTCTTTTAAGGCATTACTCAACTTTTTATGGCTTTCCTCGTTTCTGTTAAAAAGTCAGGTTCAGTGGGGCACCTGGGCGCCTCAGTTGGTTAAGTTACTGCCTTCAGCTCAGGTCATGATCTTGGGGTCCTGGGACTGAGCCCAGCGTTGGACTCCTTGCTCAGCAGAGAGTCTCCTTCTCTTTCTTCCTCCCTTTGCCCTTTCCCCCACTCATGCTCTCTCTCTCTCAAATAAATAAAATCTTAAAAAAAAAAGGTTCAAGTCTTACTATTCTCTGTTGAAGGTAATAATGTCTTTTTACCCTATATTTTTTTGTAGATTTTCTCTTTCTCATTCTGCCTTGAGGGTGTTGAAGGAGGAATGCTGCATGTGCAGCTTCACAAGGTGAGCTAGTATCAGTCTTCAAGATGTGAAGTCTCTCTCTTCCTCCCAGATATCAAAAGCCACAGCTTTTCAGCAAAAGTACTGACATGGACTCCCTCTCCCCCCTTTAGGAACACGTTCTTTTGCTACCCACTCCGTGTGCAAGTGGGAGTAAGACAGAGAGGCTGACTGTCTCCTATAGTGGTATCTCAGTCAAATAACTCCACGTTGTCCAAGGGCCCTACTGATGCCAATAGTTTTTTTTTTCTGTGTACTTAGAACATCCCCTAGAGTCACCTGCATTTCTGCAGTAAGCCTCTGTTATGCAACTTTTTAAAAAAAGATTTTATTTATTTACTTCTCAGAGAGAGAGAGAGAGCACAAGCAGGCAGAGTGGCAGGCAGAGGCAGAGGGAGAAGCAGGCTCCCAGGGGCGCCTGGGTGTCTCAGTGGGTTAAGCCTCTGCCTTCAGCTCAGGTCATGATCTCAGGATCCTGGGATCGAGCCCTGGCATCAGGCTCCCTGCTCAGGGGAGCCTGCTTCCCCCTCTCTCTCTGCCTGCTTCTCTGCCTACTTGTAATTTCTCTCTCTCTCTCTCCCTGTCAAATAAATAGATAGATAGATAGATAGATAGATAGATAGATAGATAGATAGATAGATAGATAAAAGAATAAGAAGAAGCAGGCTCCCTGCTGAGCAAGGAGCCTGATGCGGGACCCGATCCCAGGACCCTGGAATCATGACCTGAGCCGAAGTCAGCTGCTTAACCAACTGAGCAACCCAGGCATCCCTGTTATGCAACTTTTGTTTGTCTACCTTCAATCCAGTCCCATCTGCTCCTTATTTTTCAAGGCTTCTCATAATGCCTGGTCCATTGAGAGCACCTCTTCATGTTTTTCAATATTAAGGTACAAGCATGGATGCACATGAGTTTGTGTACCCATGTAACTTTTTTCTAATTTTTAGATTTGGGAAAGAGGGGAGGAGTTGGGAGAGGCTAGAGGCTAGAACTTGCTCTCAGCTGGCCATCCCGATTCAATCTCAGTTAAATTTTTAAGTACATATTGAACTCTTTTAATACCAAACACAGCTACTAGTATCATATGATCTAATTGGGAAATCTCTGCTTCTGAAGGGATGTCATATTAAGCTATTTCAATTTAAGACTTGGTTTCCATGTTAAAACTGGCATCTGCAGACATGTGTGAATAAATTCCATTCTCCCTCATCAAAATTACCTTTTAGATTTTAATATTAGATCCCAAATAATTGAGAGTTTTGTATCACGGATTCCTACAAACATACAACAGCAACAACAGAAAGAGTATTTTTGCTCAACTATTAATAAAAATGAGGGGGAAAGTAACTATTTTTAAAAATTCGTTAAGTGCTAAAATTAAAAATAAGAAAAAGTAATTCAGACAGATCCTGAGATGGAAAAAAAAAAGATCTTGAGGGTGTTATTTCCCTGTACTCAACTCTAAAATTACTTCAATCAATGGATACTTTTGCCAACACTAATAAATTCAGGAATGATATATCATTGATTTACCTTGACCGTTACAGTGTAAATCCCAAATTTTTAAATCTAAAATAACCTCCAGTGAAGAGATCTCCAATTGTGCAACAGAAATTTTATATAAATAAATGCAATCCTGGAATACAAACTCTAAATATTCTTGTGTTAAACCCAAAGAGTTCAACAAAACAAACTTTTGAAAAATATTTAATGCACATCTAACATGTCCTAGGTACTGTTCTAGGCATGGGACATCTCAGTGAACAAAACAGACAAAACGCCCTGGTTTGTGGAGTTCATATATTCTAGTAAATATATATATATATATATATATAATTTGAATAATCTGAATTTGGTCCTTTCCTACAGAAATTACTAATAAGGTAGATAAATGTTTTGTGTCCAAACACAAATATACATATCTCTTATAGCAATCCATCATACAATCATATGGAAATATGTTTGACTTACAGCATTAAAATAAAGTCACAGAGATGAAAAGTATAGCATAGGGAAGATAATAATATCATAATAATGTTTTTGGGTGACAGATGGTGATTAAATTTACCATGGTGAGCATGGGGTAATATACAGAATTGTTGAATCAATATGTTGTACACCTAAAACATTTATGTTAGTCATGCTTCAATAAAAAATAAGTAAATAAATAAAATATTTGAGAACATTTATAACACAGAGATACATTTAACTACTGACTTCAAAATATTAGAAGTCAATACCTTGTCAGAGAATGTGAGAAGGGTCAGGGGTCCTAAAATTTATCTGCCTAAGTGATTCACTTGGAAAAGGAGGTTTGGGCTAGGTTTTAGGTGAGTATACCAGATTTTAGACAACTCTTAACAGATCTCAATTTTTATCTCTGAACTAAGCAACTGAAATAATCCCAGATGTCAGACCTGTGCAGACTGAGGAAAACACGGAGTCTAGCGGGAGCAAGATTTCGATCATCCAGAGTTGTCGTGTCCAATATGGTAGCTGCTAGTCACATGTAGTTATTTAACTTTGAATTAACGAAAAATTTTAAAGTCAGCTCCTTAGTCATAGGAGCCACATTTCCAGGGCGCAGTACCCCCACCCAGCCTGTGGCAGCCATACCGAACAGTGCGGGCAGAGAACGTTTACAACACTGCAGAAGTTCTGTTGGACAGTGCTGCTCTAGACAATCAGAAGAAAACGCCACCACTCCTGGCAAAGACCAAAACTTCCCGATAAGGGTTACAACCAGGGTCAGTGATAATGGCAAAAAGGTAAGTTGTTTTCTCTGTCCCTTGGCTATTTCCATTCCTGCGTCTTATGTTCCCTTCAGCTCCTAGAAAATCTGTCTCTCCTTTCCTTACTCATTCTCTTCCTAGCTTCTTACATTTTTTCCTATTCCGTTTCTCACCCCCTTCTCTATTTTCTCTAATAACAACTACTAAGTCCACAGGTAAAGACTGCAGCATTTATTGAGGTTTACATTTTTAAATATTGCTCATCGTTAAAATTTAAGAACCCTAATCTTTCTGTTTCCAAAAAATACAGTATTTAGAAGAAACCTTTTTTTTATTTTTTATTTTATTTTATTTTATTTTTTTTAAAGATTTTATTTATTTATTTGACACAGAGAGAGAGATCACAAGTAGGCAGAGAGGCAGACAGAGAGAGAGGAAGAAGCAGGCTCCCTGCTGAGCAGAGAGCCCGATGTGGGCCTCGATCCCAGGACCCTGAGATCATGACCTGAGCCGAAAGCAGAGGCTTTAACCCACTGAGCCACCCAGGCGCCCAGAAACCTTTTTTTTAAATGTGTACATGACGTTCTGTGTATTTTCCACTCGGAGATCATTATCCTTCCTTAGAGTTTTTCATCTTTATTTTTTTTTTTAAGATTTTATTTATTTATTTGACAGAGAGAGATCACATAGGCAGAGAGGCAGGCAGAGAGAGAGAGAGAGGAGGAAGCAGGCTCCCTGCTGAGCAGAGAGCCCGATGTGGGCCTCGATCCCAGGACCCTGAGATCATGACCTGAGCCGAAGGCAGAGGCTTTAGCCCACTGAGCCACCCAGGTGCCCGAGTTTTTCATCTTTAGAATCCGGGGTGGAAAAGATAGGCAATTCTCGTTCCAGAGGAGCTCGGTCCTGCGGGCCCCGACGCCGGCGCGACACTCCGCTGCACCTGTCGTTCCGCTGACCTTCTACCGTCACCTAGCGGAGAGAAGAGGCAAGGGCTCCTCGGCGAGTTTGGACGTTACCAAGCCACGGGGGCGGTGCGCGGCCTAAGGAGGAGGGCGCGCACTAAAAGCTGCTACAAAGAGCTCTAACAACGCCGATTTCTATTGGCTGACGAGCGCTCGGCCATCGCCTTGAGCCAATGAGCAGATGCAGGCGGATGACGTCAGAGGAGATGCGACTCCTCCCATCCACCCTCTAGCGATGCGCCTGGCGACCGCTGAAACTTACTTTGAATTCGCGGGGGTCTTGACGCCCCCCCGTGCATCTCGCCCCATGTGCACCTCGCACCTCGCACTACTGCAGGTGTTGTTCCTGATGGTCCCCGAGGACGTCTGGCCTCAGCCCTCTTCCTCCCCGTCAGGGGCTGTGCCCACCCCTGCGGACGTGGGGCCAGGGTCGCCGGGCGGGACACTTCAGTCCCCCTCGGAGGCGTCTGAAACCCCCTGGCCTGTGCCGGGGATCTCTGCGGTGGGCCCTACGGTCGTGACCCCCTCTGCACCTGGGAATGGGACCGTAGACCTCTTCCCAGGTGAGAGGAGGAGACGTGGGAATGGAAATCACTGACTTGGTTCGAAAATTCTGTCAACAAAATGGAACGCCACAAAGGGCGGAGTGGGGCTATCGGAAGAGGGGAGTTCGCGCTGGAAGTTGGGGAACAATCCCGTTCGCTCTGCTTTATCTTCATAGCCTTACCGATCTGTGTCTGTGACTTGACCCCCGGTACCTGCGACATAAATTGCTGCTGCGACAAGGACTGCTATCTCCTCCATCCGAGGACGGTTTTCTCCTTCTGCCTTCCCGGCAGCGTGAGGTGAGCTGCCGTGTGCCGGATGCATCCTAAGAAAATTGGGACCCTGGAACAGGTCCTCCTTGGAAGTAGGAAGAGTTAACTTTTCCTGCCTTCAGCCCCCACTTGCGTTTCTATAAGTGGAATTACCTTGGTTTTTGCCAGGAGTGAAGTTCCTCCTCGAATTCTCTAGATAGAGTAGGGCAGTCCGATAGAATAGGACCTTTGTGTTGTCCTGTGGTTGCCCAAGGAGGCCTCTCTTAGGCATCGGCTTACATCCATGCAGCACCTTTTTGGACCTAACCCTCTGCTTCTAAATATATCTGTTCTTCATCCTATTTCCTCTCAGGTCTTCAAGTTGGATGTGCGTGGACAACTCTCTCATCTTCAGGAGTAATTCCCCATTTCCTTCAAGAGTTTTCATGGATTCAAGTGGAATTAGGCAATTTTGTGTCCATGTGAACGATTGTGAGTAGAACAGTGTTGGCTATTCTTGTTTCCTAAAATTTGTTGAAAATTGGCTTTGTGTCTGGACCTTTGTTTTTAAACTTTTGTCTGTTGAATTTCTGTCATCTGCCCTCTTCCACCTCTGCACCCGCCCCCTCTCTCTGATTAGTGAACATTTGCAATTTTTTATGCCCTATTGGCTGTGGATAGAAAACCCATACAGAACTTTCATTTCAGTCATTCCCTATTAGCCATAAGGAGGTGGTTACAGGAACTTGAATAGATTTCTGTATTGTTATAATATAAATGATAGACTTACTACAGAATATCCTTCTTTGGAGTGTCTGAAATTTTAAATGTAGAAATTATGAAGTGAAAGGGGAGAAACAACAAATTCATATACTTGAGAGATGGAAACATTATTATTAGGACTGGTCAGTTGAAGTTTAGAAGAAACAGGAAGGAGAGGACAAATTGAGTGTCATCTCCAACTTTGCCATGTTCCGCCAGAAATAGTACCATTTCGTTGTACTAGAGATTGTATGGGGCAAATGTGAGCATTATTGAATCTCCTGTTTTCATCACAAATTGCTAATCACATTCCTGATATCAGGGACTTGGAACTACCTGCCATTTGTTGGCCATATTCTTACCTTAGATCTTAATAAGAACTTAATAGTTCTTTTAACAGAATATACATGCAGTAGAAGTTGATAAAAATCGGAATTGTTATCTTTGAAAGTGGTGTGTTATTGATTGTGAGTCTTCCAGGAAAATGTTCTATAACTTTTTTTTTTTGAAAATGTTCTATAACTTAATCTGAGTAGTAGGAACAAAAATATAGCAATGTGTAAAAATTCTTTTGAGTTTACACTTAAGATGAGTGCGTTATGCCCCAATAAGAATACTATTTAAAAGTAGTTACTTGGTGTGCCACGTATTTCTAAATAAATATTTTTCTTTTATCTAAACCCCTTTTCTTTAAAAAAATTTTTTTTTAGCAAAATTAAACTATTTCCAGAAGCTTCAAAAGGTCAATGCAACCCACTTTGAGGCCCTGGCTACAGAGTTTGGAGGCGGATCCTTCACTTCAACATTCCAAACCCAGTTGCCGCCACCTCATTACAGGGTGAGCCTGGGGATAGGGATGGGATTATTTGGTGTGGTTTTCCCCTCATGGCTAACGGTTGACCAGGTATCTTTGAGGTACCCCCTTGCAATTGGGTCAACTCTTTTAGAAGACAGTATTAACCACATTCACAAGCCCTTGAGTTATTATTTTTTTAATTATTAGTCATTTATCTGACAGTTATAGAGAGAGGGACAGTGAGAGAGAGAACACAAGCAGGGGGAGTGGGAGAGGGAGAAGCAGGCTCCCCACTGAGCAGGGAGCCCGATGTGGGGCTTGATCCCAGGACCCTGGGATCATGACCTGAGCCGAAGGCAGATGCTTAACGACTGAGCCACCCATGCGCCCCCTTTGAGTTAATTTTTGTTTCTACTTTTTTTTTTTCTGGTAGAGTTCAGTCCAATCTCACTGTGAATAAATTTCTACTATACTTTGTTCAGGCTGGGGACCCCATTTTGACTTACTTCCCCACGTGGTCTGTAATCAGCTTGCTGAGGCAGCCTGCAGGAGTTGGAGCTGGGGGGCTCTGTGCTGAGAGCAATCCTGCAGGTGAGTCCAAACCAGAAGTGCCAACCTTTTTGTTCCACTTAAAATAGGCTTTCTTAGAAATCGCTTTTTTAAAAAAACTTTAAAAAAATTGTTTTTCATAAAAATAGGCTTTCTCTTTTATCACTCCCTTAATTCTTGCATTCTAAGGTTTCCTAGAGAGTAAAAGTACAACCTGTGCTCGTTTCTTCAAGAACCTGACAAGTAGCTGCACCTTGGATCCAGCCCTCAATGCTGCCTCTTACTATAACTTCACAGTCTTGAAGGTGGTATTCCTTCCCTCCCCGCTGTCACTGTTGTGGATAAAGTCAGCATGCTTCCTGCTGTTGGGTTGTGGATAAAGCATTGAACTGAAAGTCAGAATGCCTAAGAACTATATAAAAAACAGAGGGCCCAGAAACCCTACCCTCTGAAAAAAGATGAAAGACTTGGGGAATATACATCCAGAATAAGAGATTCTACCCTCCTGGATAATGGGATTGGCTTGGAAGGGTGGCAGGGGATGACATTTCACTATTTCACCAAAGCCTCTTGCTCTTGCTGTTCAGTAGAGCTCTGCTCAGAGTAAGTGTGTTATAGCCCAACCTCCCCTCAGCTTTACTCATAGCATTTTAGTATGAAGAAGAGTCAGGTAGAAGAGAAAAATCATTCTAATGTGTTGATTTTTCCTCCCCACACGGAAAACCACAAGTTCCTGGAGATTTTCTGTGAGGTGTATGCATACTCACGGTTCTTGCTACTCTCTTATTCTAGGTTCCAAAAGGTATGACTGATCTGCAGGATATGAAGGTATGATACTGTTTATCAGGGAAAAGGAAGGAGACTGTTTGATCCCTTTGTATCTGAGACAATTTCAATCTAGACTGTAATTTTGAAAGGAAATCTGTGTGTGATGTATCAAACTCTTAAGTGGGAATCTAAAACATGGTTTTCCCATGTATGTTCTCTATGATTAATAAGCATTACATGAAATACGAGTTCATAAAGTGTTAGATAAGTTTGGGAATCATTGGGTTAAGTAAAGTTAAATACTATATTTAGAGTGGACTTCTTGGAGTCTTTTACATACTAAAGGACTTGGTATTCTCTAAGAGGGGAATACTGAATATAATATTTCTAAAATTTATTTGGGGGCGCCTTGCTGGTTCAGTACAGCTTGCAACTGTTGATCCTAGTGTTGTGAGGTCAAGCCCCACACTGGGTAGTTGAAACTACTTAAGTAGGAACTACTTAAAGGAAATAAAAACTTAAAAAAAAAAAAACCCGGGCGCCTGGGTGGCTCAGTAGGTTAATGCCTCTGCTTTCGGCTCAGGTCATGATCTCAGGGTCCTGGGATCGAGGCCCGCATCGGGCTCCCTGCTCAGCAAGGAGCCTGCTTCCCCCTCTCTCTCTCTCTGCCTGCCTCTCTGCCTCCTTGTGATCTCTCTCCCTCTGTGAAATAAATAAATAAAATCTTTAAAAANCCCACAAAAGTTGGTAAAATTTATTTGACTACGGAACCTTTATTTTATATCTAGTGGAATTAATGTTCTGAGAAATATGTTTTGAGAAGTGCAGATTTAAAATGATTTTTGATCTTAAGTCGTAGGCTGGCAATGGAAGGTGAGGTAGGTGGTCAAAAATGAAAAATACCCATTTCAGCATACTATGTAGCTAGAAGAGAAAATACTGCTTTTGATTTCAGTTGATTTGCTTCTTTCCCTTGCTAGTTCCAGGTTCCTGTAACCCTTGTCTCACAAGCTGGTCCTCCTCTCTTGTCTGGAAACACTTGTCAGAATGTGGTTTCCCAGGTGAGGACGCTGACCTCAGATTCTGGACTGATGTTTGTTGATCAACATTACCAGAGGTGCCTCATCTTCTGTTAAGTACCAGACCAACCCCACAGGAATTTTTGTGCATGGAACTTAACAAGAATTGAGCCCATCACCTTCCTTCCTACCATATTTCAGTTTCCATTGCTACCATCCTCCAGTATTTCACATACAAAAGATTACAATTACTTCTGACTCTTCTTTCTTTACCCATTTGTGGTTTATTATAGTTCTTACCACACTTCCTTCTCTTGACAAAATCAGTATCATCTAAAAATCTGAAATAGAAGAGTCAACTTCTTTTCCTCCATTCTCCCTTTTGATCACCATTCAGAAGGAAGAATTATCTTAAGCATCATTGTAAAGCCGGCTCAGAAATCCAAGGTTACCTTCAATTGCTTATGACTTACGTCTCTAGCTATTATCTTGATTCATGCTCAGACATTGGGAGAGCCAAGTAAACTGGGTGTCCGTTTCATGCTCCCTCTCTATTCACCTCCTCTGCACACAGTCAAAACTCATTTTTTTTCCCTTTCAGTCCTTAACCATAAAGTTCTCCCATGAACGCTTTCAAGGAGCTATATACAGTCTCTTTTTACGTGTGTAGATATTATATGAAGTCTTTCTTTTTGTGGTATTTATACTCGGCATTTTTAAGATAACTTGTTTAGTCTCTCTCATTCAGTTATTTTATTGAGATATAAGTGACATATCATTAGTTTTAGGTATACAATATGATGATTTCATAAAAACATACATACACACACACACATAAATACACACATTCATAGTGAAATGATTAACACAGTAAGTTTAGTTGATATTTATCACCACACAGTTATATATTTTTCCGTGCAATGAGAACTTTTAAGACCTACTCTCTTAACAACTTTCAAATATACAATAAACTATTATTAACTATAGTCACTATGTTGTAACCTCATTCAGTTATAATAAAACTCTTAGAGACAGAAAACCTTCTGTATAATTGGCCCATTAAATAACTTATGTTAATTGATTCTACTTTTGTATTTCAGGTCATCTATGAGATAGAGACGAATGGGACTTTCGGAATCCAGAAAGTCTCTGTCAGTATTGGACAAACCAACCTGACTGTCAAGCCAGGCACTTCCTTACAGCAACACTTTCTCATTCGCTTCAGGGTTAGAGCCCTTCTTCTATGGGGGATTGAGAGGGGAAGAAATACTGGATTAGAAATAGTTCCTGTGCTTCTGTGATGCATGCAAAATATATTAATATGAAGGCCTAAGGGTTCCACAACTAGCCTAAAAAAAAAAAGGCCTACAATCTGTCAGCGAGGCCTCAACATTTAGTATTTCATAATTTAACTACAAATGATAGAGATTAACAATGTTTATTCAATAACATTTTCTCAGATTATCTGCCCCCCCCCAATGAAGCAGGACTTTAGTCTCAAATCCAAACTCCATTTTTAGAAAAAAATAGTCACTTTGAATCATAAACTCAGCCAACCTCCCACAGAAATTCTTTAATTAGCTTTCCTCATATTTCTGTGCATTCAGTAGATTTTTGTTTTTCACTTTTACTCTACATTTCTGCATTAGTTGAGTTTATGTACTTATAATGAACTTTTGCTTGTGTATATTTATGAACATGTCAAAATATAATGTGACGGCATTCAGCATTTTATTCATTTCCCATTTAATCTAACTTTCCAATCTTGATCACCATCTTTTGGCTTTCTTCTACTTCTTTTTTAACCTAGCAGAATCTTGTTTCTTCTCCACTCTGCTCTCAAGTGATCAGCCAAGTCCCATGTCTCTAAGTTTATTTCTGGAACATCTGTAGTTAATTAAAAGATATTTCTAAATTATGTTTAAATTCTTATTTCAGCCAGGCTGAACATAGCCCTCAGTTGACAGTAATTTTTGAGAAACAGGGTTGGTTGATCCTTGGTTGTAATCCTTGGTAGAATTTTAAGACTCACTCAGGACCTATTTTAGTGAATAAAAAGTAAAACATGGAAGTTTTGCAAGAAACTTCTGCAAAACACTCCACTATGGAACAGAGCCAGATTGTTTAGTGCAGCTAACTTACTGTTTTGCCATTAAGAAGGGTATGAAGCCAAGCAGTGGAAGGTGTGAAAGCATGCTTTTCTCTGTAAGTGACTTTCCCTCATTCTTTCTGCAGGCTTTTCAACAAAGCACAGCTGCTTCTCTTCCTGGTCCTAGAAGTGGGAATCCTGGCTATATTGTTGGGAAGTCACTTTTGGCCCTAACTGGTGACATAAGTCACTCTGTATCCTTTTTTGGAGCTGGGTAGCCTATTGCAGCCTAATGAGAAAGGCTATGGCTACTCATCTTTTGGGTATCCCAATTCTGAGATCCCCTGATTTTTTTAGGTAGTCAGGACTTTCTTTACTGAACTATTAATTTACCTATTAAGCTACCAAAGGCTTTAAAATGTGTTAAACTGGCTAAAGGTAAGGATCATGACTCACTTCCTGTTTGTTTTAATGAAGAAATATCTTTATACTGCTATGTGGTTAGCCATTTTGGTGAAAATAGTTATTGTCTCTGTGTGTTTTCTCAATTATTAGCTTAAAAAATTTGTGACTTGAGCACTGTCATGACATTGGTAAAATATAGTGTTAAGGAAACAATAAGAGTGTAAATATTCCAATCTGTCTTCTTTTTATTCTGTTATCCTTGACCATCGCTTTTTGCCTCAGATGACTCTCTTGCAGAGCCGGGGTGATGGAATTTGCTCAGTTAAGAGACATGAAGTACAATTCGGAGTGAATGCAGTATCTGGATGCAAGCTCAGGTAACTCTTTGCTTCCACATCACTTCCCACAATTTTGTCTCTGTAGAGAATATGTTGATATGATAACTTATATTTTGGATGACCATGCTAGTTAGGAGTAGTTTTATAATCTAAATAATGTTAGTATTGCTAAAAGTTTTCTGACAGTCTTTCATATCTAATAATTAGGATTATTTCCTCTACTTTATAATATCATTTTTAATGTTTGGATGAATATGTTAGCATTGAACTACAGCCTCTCTGGTGTTTCATTTCAGGCTGAAAAAGGTGGACTGTAGCCACTTACAGCAGGAGATTTATGAGACTCTTCATGGAAAGACCAGCCCAGACCATATTGCCATCTTTGGTAATGCTGACCCAGCCCAGAAGAGTGAGTGGATGAGGATTCTCATCAGGAACTGCAGTGTTTCAGTAAGGAGAGAAATACACGTTCTCACAAAAACTGATTTTCCTGTTTTGTGTGTAAATTCTGGATATCAAAATTAAAACCAGTCCTGTTTCTATAGGTGATGGGACTCTCATAGAAGGAAGATATAATGTAGTTGTCATAAAAGGAAGAATACAAGAAATCACTCCCATTTAAAGTCATTATTTCAGGTTAGGTTTATACCTAACTTATTTTCCTTACTTGAAAAAAAATTTGAAGGCTGAAAAATATTTAAAGACAGAGATTGTTCTGTGTGGTTCAAACTCAACCTACTCAGAGTAAGAGAAAAATAAATGTATTTATTTCATATATATTTCAGATATTCTTGTATATTTTTGAATGTTTGGCCAACATAGATGCTATCAGGTTGAAATTGTGTTCTTCCTGTTACAAAAATTTATCATATTTACATTTAATAAAATTACATTAACAGGTTAAAAATTCAAACCATGTATAATGGTATTAAATGCAGAGTAAAAACCCTAACACCCCCTGCCCTGGAAGGAACAGCACTTAGCTGTTTCTGTTTTTACTTTTCCTGGCGGCCTCCTAAGATCAGTGCCAACAGGTGTATCTCTTGACTCCAACCCAGGTGAAATAAGTAAATCCACTGTACTAGTCTGTCTCCTTTCTTTTTTGCCTACCCCCTATCTCCTCACTGTAGTCAGCCATACCTTTAATTTTCTTCTCTAATTTTAAATTGTTTATTTTTCTGTATAAGAAATGCATTTGGCTCAAACACTTGGCTCAAAATTCAAAAAGTACAAAATAAAAAGCTCTCTCTCAGACAGCACTTCCCTTCCACACAGGCAACTGAAATTACGTTTCTTTCCTTCCACAGATCCTGCATGCTCACACAAGTAAATACTCCTTTACTTTTTTTATCCAAATGATACAATATCATGAACCCTGCTCTGCACCTTCCTTTTTTCACATGATCTTAGAGTTTGTTCCTTGTCAGTACGTAATATGCTTCCTCATTCTTTGGGAAATATAGCTGCATAGTATTCCATTACAGGGATGAACCAGAATTCATTTAGCCAGAGTTTTTGGTGGACATTCAGGTTTTTTCAGTCTTTTGCTATCACACACAATGTGGCATTTTGTAACCTGGCTCAGGTGCCATTTCATACATGAGAGAATAAACCTATATAATAACTTCTAGAAGGAGAATTGCTAGACCAAAGGTACATGCATTTTAAATTTTAATAATGTCAATTTATTCCTCATACATACAATATCTAGTCCCTCATTCATCTGTGAGACTGCTTTTTCCCCCCACCCTCATCAACACCATGTTATGAAACTTTTTTTTTTAAGATTTTATTTATTTGACAGAGAGTGAGAGAGGGAACACAAGCAGATGCTTAATGACTGAGCCACCCAGGCGCCCCAACATTATGTTATGAAACTTTAATTTTTTTCATAAGTGAAAAATAGTATCCTAGTATAGTTTTATTTTTCCCTCACTATAAGATTGAGTATTTTCATATATTTTGATATATATTGATACTGTATTTTATTCACTATTATCTCTTTATATTCCTTGCCCATTTTTATTGAATTACTGGTCTTATGACTTACAGGAAATCTTTGCAAATTTGAGAAATGGACCTTTTTCTGTGGTATAATTTGCAGATATTTTTTCCAGTTTGTCATTTGTATTTTCATTTCTGTTGGTTTTTTGTTTTGTTTTGTTTTTCTGCCATGCAGATACTGATTTTTTTTTTTAAACTGTTTTTTTTTTAATATTTTATTTATTTATTTGATACAGAGAGAGAGATTACAAGTAGGCAGAGAGGCAGGCAGAGAGAGAGGAGGAAGCAGGCTCCCTGCGGAGCAGAGAGCCCGATGCGAGNTATTTCTGTTGGTTTTTTGTTTTGTTTTGTTTTTCTGCCATGCAGATACTGATTTTTATATTGTGAAAGATATCAAATTTTTTTTTTAACTTTTGAGTTTTGGTTCAAACTTTGAAAGGCCTTTCTCCCTAGTGATTATTTTGGAAGTGACNGATTTTTATATTGTGAAAGATAGCAAATTTTTTTTTTAACTTTTGAGTTTTGGTTCAAACTTTGAAAGGCCTTTCTCCCTAGTGATTATTTTGGAAGTGACTTTTTCCCCTTTTTCAGCACTATTATGACTTTATTCCTTATATACTTTGTACTTTGTTCCTTTTAAGAAGACTTGGGACGGATAAGGAAACACATGTACTTGATCCAGGCTTTGGGCAACTGAAGTCAAATTGAATTTTCTTAAACCTCCAATATAGACCTACAGAGGAATTGTGGCTTGGGGTGATTGTGACTGAGCATAGGAAGAGCATGGTTAGTGACAAGGTTGAGATTATACTGAAACTACTCTATTCTTTTTTTTTTCTTAAACCTATTTATGTTTTTAAATCATAGTTTCAAAAAACATTTGTCAACATAGAAAAGTATTCCTAATGTAGAATAAATAAAAGGAAAGATGTTTAAGAATATTTGGAACAAACACATGAAAAGCTGAACACCGTTAGCCATTAAGAAGGCGCAAAATTGGGGCAGCTAGTTGGCTCAGTGGGTTAAAGCCTCGGCCTTCAGCTCAGGTCATGATCAGGGTCATGGGATCGAGCTCCGCATTGGGCTCTCTGCTCAGCAAGGAGCCTGCTTCCTCCTCTCTCTCTGCCTGCCTCTCCACTTACTTGTGATCTCTCTCTGTCAAATAAATAAATAAAATATCTAAAAAAAAAAAAAAGAAGATGCAAAATCAGAATGAGATACCACTTCCCACCCACGACCCTCAGACATGGTTGATGGGACTGCAGATGGTATGGCCACTATGGAAAAGTTTGATAGTTCCTGAATAATGTAGACTTAAATATGGTCTGTCTCCCTCTTTCCTAGTTTATATATGTTATTGCCAGTGTCTGAGCCTTACTATAAAAAGGTATGAAGCCGGAAAAGCACAAGGCACATTTGAGGATAGTTTGTATTTGCTGAGTAACTCACTAACTTACTAACTTACTTTATTAGATGAGTAACTCACTAACTCACTTCCATCAATCTTTCTTACCTCTTGGAATTAATCCTCCTGGAGTCAGACTGCTTGGTTGGACTTCATAATCTAATCCTGAAATGTCTTCCTTAACTTTTTACTTCTGTGTCCAAACCCTTGGCTTCACTCAGGTGGTCTGCTTAAGGCCAGTGCCTCCATCATCCCTGGCACGTAGAAGACACGCAGTCACTATTATTCAGAATGTCCCTCCACAGCATCATGTGCTGTTCTACTCGCACACCTTTTTATATGCCATCCTTCTGCCTGAATTTCCTTTACCATCACCATTCCTTCCAGTCACATACTACTCATCCCTGTCCCATGAAGCCATCCTCAACCAGAAGTGGCTGTTTGTTCTGGCATTCCACAACACTGACTATGCACCATTCATAGAGCACTTCTTATAACCATTGTACGTGAGCTCATATTTTATTAATCTATATTAGTCATTTCCATTTTAGAATATTAATTTTTTAAGATCTAAGACAATAGTATGATCTATTGTGAGCCTTTGTGTTCTTTCTCTAAGTCATATTACCTTCTCTGTTATATATAATGTTTAAAAAGCAATAGCTACTTAATGCATGGTAACTGACTGTAGGCAACCATCAGCAATTCAAGCAGATGCTTCTTTACTCTTCTACAGGCTATGCATTGTACTTCCTGCTGTGTCATACCAGTTTCCCTGGAAATCCAGGTATTGTGGGCATATATAGGCCTCCAGTCCAACCCACAAGCTCATGTGTCAGGAACACGGTTCCTATACCAGTGCCAATCTATAAAGGTAAGTCATAGCTCCTAAAGGACCACTAAGCCTTGCAATGCCTAGATTGTCTTATAAGCTATATGATAAGCAGATCACTTTTTGACAGTGAGACCCAGTTTATGCTACCAGCCAACGTTTGGTTTGAGTGAACTGACAGAACTTAAGTCAGTCCTCTTTGCCAGGTTATTGAAATTAGCATGTTGTCATGATAAAAACAATCTATATCCTTTTCCCCAGTTTCTTTTCTCTTTTAATTTCCTGAACCCAGACTATAATATAGGTTAATTTCTTTTCAATTATTATACCAGTGTTACTATACCAGTTGATTTAACTACAGAAAATATTTTCCATAACTGCACTCAATAGGACAGTCACATACTTATCAGAGTCTCTGAGCCTGTTGATTGCTTAAAGATATTGCTGGTGCTAGTTTGTAGTCATCAATTCTTATTTGACTACACTCCATTAAGATAAATAATTTTACTATAGTAAACGTAACTGTTGTTTATGATGTGTGTTAAGATACCTTTAGCACATCTGCCTTGATTTTAGTATCTAATCCTTAGCTTTAGAACTGCAAAAAAAATTAAGTCCCAGTGAACGGATTCACATATAAATTATATGCCAATTTATTAACTTTTAATGAAAATTAAAACTAATTGAAATTATTACCTATATATCATTGCATTTACATCCCAGGAAAGAAATAAACTTGAGACTACACATAGGCCAGAAATAAAATATCTTTAGCATCCTTCTTACAACAGGGTTGAGTACCTTAGCTCTCTTTGCCTACAAATGGGATTAAAACTCAGGTTACCAGAAATTGTTAGAGCACTCCATTTTTTCTCTGTATTGGTTTACTGACTAGAATAGCACTATTTCTATAAGACTCTTTGAATCTGTTAGAGATCCTACACTGAATATATTGTTTTGTTTTTCTAAGCTGTATCTTTATTTGCAAGTACCTGTGTAGTTTGGGAAGATGCCCACAGGACTATTCTTTTTTCTCTGAGTCTCTGGTTCTCTTAGGCATGGAAGCAAGCCAGTGCCTCTCATGTAGATATTTTAATCATTATCTTATTCTAGTACTTAGTAGAGGTTAGCTTTTTGGGTTAGTTTTCCCCCTCTACAAAATCACACTTTACAGTCATTCACATCTAACTGGCCTAAGTGGTTGACAACTGAGAATTTCACCTGTGCTTCATTCATGCATAACTGAAGACAGTATCTATTCCAGTCGTGGAGCAAAAATTACTGTGTTGAACGTACCGAGAAGTGGTATGGGATATACAAAATCATGTGCCTTTACTTATGGCAATTTAAAAGACGTGCAAAGGTCATTTTGACTACAAAAATTGTCACTTCAAGGGCTGACTTGAGAAACTCACCCTCATGAAAGTTGCCATGCCCCTATAAACATAAAAGGAGTTGTGAAACAATATGTCATATCAGAAAAGTTAAGCAAATACAGATATTTATTTCTATAATAAAGAGACAATTTTATCATCTGTATTGAAAGACTTTTTTACTTCTTCAGTCATGAGTGGAAATTTTCTCCTGAAGTCCTATAAACATACTCACTTTCTCTTTATGTGTTTATATTTTGATTTTTTATCCTTAACTTTAAACCTTTATCCACATGGGCTTGTCTCTCAGGACTTCCCTGTGAAATTTTTTTCTTAGAATAGTAAGAGACTATTCAGAGAAAGCCAGTGTACATGTTCCCAAAGCTTCTAAAGTAAAAAGAAGAGTAAACTTTCAGAAGATGTATGTTCTGTGATTTTTCTCCCCACCCACTGGCCACGTAGTTGGTAGCAGTCTCACGGAGGCTGTGTCAGCTCTGTGTATCCGAGGGATGGCATAAAAGTAAAGCCGGGTGGCAGACTGTAGGCTGTGGGCTAGAGTTAGCTTGTACACTTGTTTCGTTTTGCCTAGTGTTTTGTTTTGTTTAAATTTGTGCCGTGTTTAAAAATCAGGAAATTTCATGTTGAGATCCAGATTTCTGACTTCTCTTGAAAATCTAGCGCTATAGCAATCCTGCACTCCTGCTCGGCATAAAATCTCTTGTCACTTAATGGTGGTTTCCACTTTTAAATAGAGTGCTCCTTTCACACAACCTCTGCCTACCCACCCTTAGCCATCCCACTCTCATTCAGGTTCTCTGCTTAGAACAGTAAGCATCTGTGTTTATGACCCTTGGAATGAAGCTGCTAGATGGTCAGTTAAATTTTGAACTGAACTGTCTGAATGACTTCATTGTACAGATGTTGCTTTAGAAACACTTTAAATTCCTCTCACTACAAAAAGTGAAGTAGCAAAATTTTTGGAAGTCCCCAAGGACAAACTACTAAGCAAGGAAGAATTTAAGCAAAACATTGTGTAGACTTCCTTGTCTTCTTGTATGATAATAATAGCTAAACATTTATTGTCATTTACTTTGTGATAGTTACTGGTAGTGTTTTTACAAATTTCTTTTAATAAATGTTGCATCCTCACAATAAACCCATGAAGTAAATAGGATTTACTTACATGGTACTTTGTTGCTTATAATTTTATACTAATTGAGTCTTTAAAAGGATCCTATGTTTGGAAATTAATTAAATACGATATGTCTGCTATCTGAATAGAAACTTTTTTTAATTTAATAAGAAAATTATCTCTAGAAAGAAGCAACTACTTTTGCAGAATATTCTGGATCAGTCAAAACCAAAACAATGAGTGATAAGAACAATGTAGCATCACAGGATCGAGGCTCTGAACCTTTATAGAATTATAATATTCACTTCGTCTTTATCTTTAAATGGATTATCAAGCTTTTTAGGTTATCTAGGAGACCTATTTTTTGCAGTTCAGGGAGCTTGGGTGTTGAGTCAGTCAGACGTAGGTCTAAATCAAATTATTTTATTTCTCTAAATCTAAGTTTCTCACCTATAAAATGGAGATTAATAGTAATACTTCATTGAATTGTACAGATTAAATGGGAGCATAAAAGTAAAATAGTATATTTCCTGGCACATAATGAATACTCAGTAAATATTGCTCATCATATCATCATTATTATTTTTATCATCATAACTTTTTTCATTCCAAATTTCCTTAGAAGTAGCATATCAAGAAGGTTTAAAGCAAAAAACCAAAGAGATAAGCAGGCATTAGAGCAGTCTTTTTCAATCTTTGTTGGCTGTCACCCATGGTAAGAAATATATTTTACAACACAACTCACATTATAGCACACACATATATAAAACTGAAACAAAAATTTTAGGAAACAATATTTTATGCAATGTACTGTGTGATATCATCTATTCTGTTGTTGATTCTGTTTTTTGTTTAATGCTAGACACTAATGGGTCACAATTTGCCGTTTGAAAAATACTTTTAGAAAACACATCTCTGGGCGCCTGGGTGGCTCAGTGGGTTGAAGCCACTGCCTTCGGCTCAGGTCATGATCCCAGGGTCCTGGGATCGAGGCCCACATCAGGCTNTTATAGCACACACATATATAAAACTGAAACAAAAATTTTAGGAAACAATATTTTATGCAATGTACTGTGTGATATCATCTATTCTGTTGTTGATTCTGTTTTTTGTTTAATGCTAGACACTAATGGGTCACAATTTGCGGTTTGAAAAATACTTTTAGAAAACACATCTCTGACTACATTTTAAAGCTAATTATATTATTTAATAATTCCTCATGTTCATTATAATTGAAAGTTGTCAGTGTTTTATGTATCAATCATAGCATGTGCTAGAATAATTGCCAGTTTAGCTCCCAGTCTGTCACAGTGGTTTTTAATATTATGGACCCCACTGAGAACCTGTTGGAAGCTATTCATCTACTAGACAAATGCATAGACCCACAATATTCTTTACATAGTTTCAAGGGATTTATTGATTTCTTAAAGCCAGGCTAAGAACTATCCTAGGAAAGATAAAGAACACTAAACAAGAATAAAATTTACTGATTTTAGAATAATTGCTATAAGGGAATGGGCTAAAGTGGCTGGATTGGTAAGAAGTAGTTCTGTTTCTCTTCTTACCTGTTGATGTCTCAGAGAGTATCACCACCATTGGGTCAGTCTGTAAAGTTTGTCACTAAAGTCTTCCTTTTTCAAGGATCAATCAACCACTGTTTGCTTCTATCTCTTAATGAATGGTTAGACTATAGAAGTACTTGACCCCCTTCTGTAGTTCTTAATAGCCTTTATAGGAGGACTTTACTTAGTTCACTAGGTTGTTTTGTTTTTACTACCCCCCTTTTTTTTTAAGAATTGTGAAAGTTATGCTCATTGTTCCATATGTTAAAATGTATAACCACTTGAGATACCTCCCTGTTACATGATGTTTAACCACATGTATTCTTTAACATATTTGTTCTCTTTGACTTATTTGAAAATCTTGACAATTTCATTGATATCTTTAAAATACTGAGGGAATTTATAATTTTTCACTGGCTTCTCCCTCAAATATATGTTTGGCCCTAAGAAAATATGGGGAAATAATGTATACATTATCTAGCAGAATATTGTACATAAAAATTCATTTTTTTCCAGAAATTATTGTTCTCCTTCATTTCACTTTATTTAAATCATTCTTTTTCCTAAAGTCATAGTGTCAATAGCAGATATCAGCTAACTTCCTGAAGATCATGTACTTACATGAGGAAAAATTACCTTTATGTGGGTCTTTATAATATGCTTTATAGTTAAATAAGTTCTAATCATAATAATAGAAATCATCATTCCTGATTGTGTTGGAGGTAAAGAGACTCATGAATAAAACAATCAGATGTGGTTCATTTTTTTGCATAGGATTCTGATTTGGACAAACATAAATCACATTTTGGGGTAGTTGGGAAACTTGAATATGGACTATATTTTAGAAAGAAGTATTATTAACAGGAAAAGGTAGAGGTTCTTTTTTTTTTTTAAGATTTTATTTATTTGACAGAGAGAGAGATCATAAGTAGGCAGAGAGGCAGGCGGGGTGGTGGGGAAAGTGGGGGCAGAGAGCCCAATGTGGGCCTTGATCCCAGGACCCTGAGATCATGACCTGAGCGGAAGGCAGAGGCTTAACCCACTGAGCCACCCAAGTGCCCTGAGGTTCTTTTTTTTAAGTAGGTTAGTAAACAGCCTGCACAATATGATTTCACATGGATGTCTGTGTGTATAGGTCAAGATATAAATGTTAATAATAGTATTCTTACAGGTAAAAATATGGTGTTTTTATTTCTCAGTTTTACTTACCAATAGTCTTAACTTCTTACATTATGATTTACTGCTTTTGTAATAAACTTTCTTAAGGTCACTAGAAATAAGTAGATATGACTTTAAAGATGAATTTATTCAGTTTCATTTACAGTAGCATGAAAAAACATAAAATACTTAGGAACTAATTTAGCAAAAGAGCAAAAGTCCTGTTCACTATAAAATATTATGGAGAGAAATTCCAGGAGACCTAAAGAAATGAAGTGATATACCATGTTCGTGGAGAAGACTCAACATTAAGATAGCTGTTCCCAAATGGATCTATAGAATGAATAGCAAACCCCAGAAAATCCTAGCAGGCATTGTTGTGGAAATTGACAGTCTGCTTCTAAGATTTACATGAAAATGCAAAGGACTTAGACTAACCAAAACAACTTTGAAAAAGAACAAAGTTGCAGGACTAACTGTTGATTTCAGGATCTACTCTAAATCTCAGAGAGTGTGGTACTGATATAAGCATAGACAGATAGACCAATGAGACAAAATAGAGTCCAAAAATAGATCCACAAATCAATTCAATGAGAAAAGAACTTTTTAAAAAACAGTTGGTGCTAAAACAACTGGGTAAAACTGAAATTACAGGATAAATATTGGGGAAAAATGAATTGACTCCCTACACAAAAAGTACTTATGCTTGTATCATAAACCTACATATGAAACACAGAGGGTACCTGGGTGGCTCAGTCATTACGCATCTGCCTTTGGCTCCAGTCATAATCCTAGGATCCTGGGATCAAGGCCTGCATTGGACTCCTTACTTAGCGGGAAGCCTGCTTCTCCGTCTCCCACTCCCCCTTCTTGTGTTCCTTCTCTCACTGTCTCTCTCTCTCTCTGTCAAATAAATAAATAAAATCTTGAAAGAAAGAAAGAAAGAAAGAGAGAAAGAGAGAAAGAGAAAGAAAGAAACCCAGAGTCACAGGCGCCTGGGTGGCTCAGTGGGTTGGGGCCTCTGCCTTCAGCTCAGGTCATGATCTCAGGGTCCTGGGATCGAGGCCCGCATAAGGCTGTCTGCTCAGCAGGGAGCCTGCTTCCTCCTCTCTCTCTCTGCCTGCCTCTTTGCCTACTTGTGATCTGATCTCTCTCTGTGTGTCAAATAAATAAATAAAATCTTTAAAAAAAAAAAAAAAACCCAGAGTCACAAAGCTTTTAAAAGAAACATCGGAGAATATCTTTGCAAATTTGAAGTAGATGAATATTTCTTAGATTAAAAAAACATAAACCATAAAACTAAAAATTTGATAAATTTGTCTTGTTCAAAATTTAAAATATCTGTTAATCAAAAGACACCTCTATGAAAATGAAAATGCAGGCTATAGTTTGTGAGAAAATATTTTTCAATGCATTATCTGACAAAATATTAACATCCAAAATATAAAAATAATGGTTGCAAATAATGCAAGGACCCAAAAATAGATAAACAAGTTGAAAATGTATAGATTTGAGCAGGTCGCTGTACAAAACGAGATAAACAAATGGCCAATAAATGTGAAAAGGTGCTCAAAGTCTTTAGTCATCAGGGATATACACATTAAAATTATGAGATACCACTCACTAGGAAATTCAATAAAATATTTACTAGAACAACTAAAATCAAAAAGACTGGTAACATGAAATCTTAGTTTTCATACATTGCTAATGGGAATGAAAAATGGTACAACCATTTAGTCTTTTACATATTCAACTTCTCTGTAACCCAGCAATTTTTTACTCCAGGGTATTTACTCAAAGTTGATTGAAACGTATATCCAAAACAAGAATATTCATTGCAGCGTTATTCATAATAGCACAAGACTGGAAACAACCCAAACATCTATCATCAGGAGAATGGGTAAATTGTGGTATATTCACATAATGAAATTCTCACAATAAAACACTGAATTACTGATACACAAAACAGTACGGATGAATCTCAAGAAGTTTGTCTTGAATGAAAGAATCTAAACACACAAATAATACTTTAAGATTTCGTTTATATAAAGTTTAAGAACAGGCAAAAATAATCTTTAGTGATAAAAATCAGAAAGTGGTTGCTTCTGGGAGAGAGGGAATAGACTGGAAAAAGGCACAAAGGACCCTCTGAAATGATGGGTATATTCCAGATCTTGTTTTGGGTGTTGTCTGTATAGCATATACAATTGTCAAAACTCGTTGAACTGAACACTGAAGATGTATGCATGTTATTGTATATGAATTGTATCTCAATGAAAAGTTAAAAATACACAGGGAAAATGAAAATGAAAGGCACTGATTAGGGGGAAATATTTGCAATACCTGTATCTAACAAAGTTCTTGTATGTAGAATAGGGAGCTCTCAGATCTCAGTTATGAGTTATATACTTGAGCAAAGATGAATTGTTCTAGTTCATAGGGCTAGTTCATGAAATGTGCAGCTACAAAAATTAAATCTAAGAGATTGTATCCATGGCTCTTCCTCTAATGATGATAGTTTTTTTCTTTTCATTTATAATGATTTGACATAGAGAATTAACATACAATGTTTTAAAATTCATGATTATAAAGATGTAATATAGTAATATATTAGCTGTATTTCTTATTACCAAGCCAAACACAACCTAATCCAGACTTTCATGTTGTTACAAAGTAAATCGTATTTTGGGACAACGGATTTTGCTGCATTTAAACTGGATTGAAACAAATAAAGCCCCTAAACCTCACAAAGTGTTAAAACAGAATTATTGGTAGTAATTTCAGAAGTAAACATCATAAAATATTACAGTTTAAGGCGGAAACAAATCAACCGTACATAACAGAACTGGATCCACAGTAAAAGAAATGTGCTGACTCAGCTGTGTGTCTTTTGTTTGTTTTGATAAAAGAAATGAGATGGCCAAACTTTGATGTTGGGATTTTTTTTCCCAGTGTTCTTGCTACACATTCACCAAAGAGTGAATTCTCTAATTTTGCTTTTACACAACTTTTAAAACACCAATAGAAAAACTTGAGTCTTCAGAATTTATGTATAACACACTGAACTTAAAAACCTTGTTCTTCATGTGGTACTAAAACACAAATTCTAAAATGGGCCGGTATAACATTCAGTATTATCCAGTGACCTGGCAAGTGTATTTAAGTTCCTTTTAATTATGGACTGTCTGCTAGACTGTATTGGTTCCAAACCTCCACACAATTATGGAGGCAGTATGCTTAATATATGAAGAAAAGCATTTCATTTGAAATATTAATTTATAAATAGATGAAGGAAGGAAGCACAACCTTTGGGGATCCTAATTACAGTGTTGTGGGGTGAATAAGGGGTCAAAGTGATCTGTAATTGCTGACTATTAAATAGGTATGGCATACTTTCATCCTTGTGTTTTATTATCTCTTGCTACTTTGTATTAGTGCCCTGTCTCCAAAAATGCCTCTACTCGTTTGTCAAAAAAAAAAATCCTTATTGAGTGCCTGTTTTGTGCCAAGTGCTATGGTGGATGCTGTAGGTATGATGCATGGTAAACAAGATAGACATCATCCCTGCCCTTATGGAAAGTGTAGGGCAATACTGAGGTAAAATTTAGAACACTGCTACAGAAATCATCAGGAGCTACTGATAGCCTGGGCCCAGGTAGGGGCTTTGAGGGCTATAGGAAGTAGACAGAGTTCAGGAGATTTAGGGGTGTCGCAGATGAGACTTGACTGCTAGAATGTGGAAGTTGAGAGAGAAGGAGTCAAAGATAATAGATAGGTTTTCAGTTGGGGCATTTCATTCATTTATTTTATATCTTAAATGTGATAGATACCCTGATGACCACCAACTATAATTTTGCTTTTTGCAGTTACCTTTCTGTTTTTCACCCTCTCCTTTTTTTAATTTGGTGGGTATGCCTAAAGTTTCCTTTTCCTTTCTGTTTTGTTTTGTTATGTCTATTGTAGAAGACTGCCTTCACCCTACTAGAACCCACTTTGCCTGTAATGTGCCTTAAAATATCTTCCCAAGTGGCCCTTAACCAATGCCTACAGGATGCAGGAATAGAAGAGCCCAGCCCCCTTGCTTTGGGTTGGGACAACACAACTTGGGACTGTGAAACCTACCTTATATTTCAGAGTTCCCCTGAACTCTGAAAATAAAAAATAAATAAAAATAATAAAAATTAAAAAAAATAATAAAAAAGAGGATCTCTTAAGAAAAAATAAAATGTGATATTCCCTATTGCCTTGATTCTAAGCATGAGTTTATAGGTTACTTATTGACTTCTTATTTTAGTAGAAGAGTTTAGCTCTGTTTTTCTCCTCCCATGCTGACCCAGGTCATTAAAATTTTGCAAAATTTTTTATTTCTGAGAAATAATTACCTCATATTTTATTTCTTTAGTTTTCTTTGAGCTAGAGACTAAGATGTCTCACATTCTCCAATATCTCTAAAATCTCTCTCAATGCAGTTTTCTAAACAGTTGAACTTGGCATGAGATATTATCAGTTCTACTTTTCCCTATGTATTTCTTCATAGTGACTTCCATTACCTGGTGTAATGTAAACTACTTCCTGCCCACCAGTTATTACAGAACTTTCCTGTCATCCTAGGAATTCCTCTTACTTCTTGTGTTAGAGTCACCGTTTACTAGACACTACTTTTTCCTTCTTAATTGACTCTCTTGTTTTGATGGAGCTCAAAATCTAATAACCTTTTTGAAAAGAAGGCACGGATAAGTACATTTTTACTTTAGTTCATGTGTCTAAGGGTAGGTTTATTCAAGCATCATCATCATCATCATTATCATTTCAGTTGTGATTGATCATTTAACCAGGCATTCTAGATTGAATTCTAGATTGGAAATGATTTTTACTCACAATTCGAAGGAGTTCTTCGAATTCTTGCATTGTCTTCTAGTTCTTAATACTGTTCAGAAGCTGTTTAAAGATCTTTTGCTCCTAGTAGTCTGAAGCTTCTACAATAGTATGCCTTGGGTAGGTATTTTTCTTCATTCTATTTTTCATTATACCAAGCAGTTGTGAGAATTTTTTACTCTGAAAACTCTGAGAATTTTCAGTTATCAGTGTTTGTTTAATAATCTCACACACACACACACACACACAATTTTCTCTGTTCTTTTTGTCACTGTTGTTAATCTGTTACAGGGTCCCTAGATTGGTCCTCTAATTTTTTTTCTTCTCTCTTATATTCTCTATCTCTTTCTTTACCTTTTTGTTCTTTCTAGAAAAGTTCCTCACCTGTCTTTAACCTTTTTACTGATTTTTTTCTGACTATCCATTTTTAAAATCTAAGAGCTCTTATTTTCTATTTCATTTCATAATATCCTTTTTTATATATATTTAAACATCTGAGATGCCTGTCTGGCTCAGTCAGAAGAGCTCATGACTCCTGATTTTGGGGTCATGAGTTCAAGCCCCACCTTGAGTGTAGAGATTACTTAAATAAATAAAACTTTTTAAAAATAAAATAAAAAATAAAGTTCTTAAGTTTTCATCTTTATCTTTCCTTGGCTGTTTCTTCTGAGTTTATTTTGCTCATGTGGTACAATTTTTCCTCTTTAATGTGGGAAGCTTCCCCCCACCACATCTGGCAGTCTTTAGCTGTCTGTCCAACCTAAGAATAAGCTGTTAAGCTAGTTGAAAGCTCTGTGCTCATGAATGAGACTTGCTGACTGATGGCCTTCACAGTAGGGCAGTTAGGTGCAGTTGCTTTTGGGCTTATGGAACTGCCAAATGTCAGTCTTTTTGTCTTGTTGCTGAAACTGATTGTTTTCTCCAGAAAAGAGCCTCCTGATTCCTGACGGACAGGTATGGATATAAGACCATCTGTCATCATTTTGAAGCTAGATGAGGGAAGGGATTTCATTATACAGAAAAATTTTCCTATTTGTAGTTCCATATATCACTCTGCCCTTCTTTATGCCCAGTGTCCCTAAATCCAGAATTTCTCTTATTTAAATTATCCAATCTCTTATTGAGGTGGGGAAGGGGTAGTTGCCTGATTGCACTGAGGGGGTATAATTCAGTAACCACTTTCTGTCCCTACCTCATACCTACCATCGTGTTATATCCTGTCCTCCCCATTTTCTTAGTCTGGTTAGTCTCAGCCAGTCTTACATGCCTGGCTGGAGTCAGGGTTGCCTTTTCAGCCTTAGCCTAAGCTTGCTGTCCTGAAATGCTTGTGGTTCTTTCAGTGCCTCAAGATTTATATTACTTCTGTGCCAAGTCCCTCAGGAACTTCACTGTTTTAAAAAAAGATTCCAAAGAGTTAATATGACATGCAGCATCATCATAGCACTGGCCCTATTCCTATTTTTTTTTAAGTACCTAGAAAGGTTATTCCAGACAAAGTTGTGTTCCCAGAGCCTGGTATTTATTGTTGCCAAAGACCACAGCAGATAGTATGTAGCATCAGGGTAAACAAAGGTGAGTGGAGAAAGTACTCGTTTCTGGTTCAATAAGATAGTTATTTACTGTTAAGTTATAATCAGAAGTCTGATTGGTAAGCAAAGAGAACAAAAGGAATTCATTTTACATTTTACATAAACTTGTTTCAGTCATCAGGCTACAACTATATCTACCAAAAGGTATGTATATTATTAGATCAGATACTTGAAGGGCACCTGGGTGGCTCAGTCATTAAGCATCTGCCTTGGGCTCGGCTTAAGTCGTGATCGCGGGGTTCTAGGATTGAGCCCCGCATTGGGTTCCCTGCTCGTTGGAAAGCCTGCTTCTCCCTCTCTCACTCCCCCTGCTTGTGATCCCTCTCTCGCTGTGTCTTTCTCTGCCAAATAAGTAAATAAAATCTTGAAGGAAAAAAAAAGATACTTGAGTCAGCTTGACAAGGTCCCTTCCCGGAGCATCTGTTTCCTTTGACTTGAATTGAGAGGATCCTTTCTAACTCCAAGATTCTGTGAATCTGATGAGCTTTTTATCTACATTACGGAGTTCTTTGTTTTTCCGTGAAGTTTCACATTTTCTGCAATTGAAGATGGACTAGAAATGCCACTGCTATGTGCACATGTGTACTGCTTCAGAGCCTGGAGCCTTCTGGGACTTGATAAGCACATAACAGCAGAAGTTTTCCCATCTGGCTTCTTTGATATCAGCCAGCTCCCCATTTGGGGGAAGCTAGAGTCAGTCTTTCAGTCTTTAGATAGGTGTAACTGTTCACAGTTCTAGTGTTGTGGACTGCTGCTATGAAGCATTTCATAGAATGATTACATAGAATGATTCTATGTATCATAGAATGAGAACTATGTAGGACCAGTATGAGAAAAAGGCATATCCTGCTTCGAGCAATTTGGTTTTGGTCTCTTTTCGGGGTAAGTAATAATAATAGTCAAGTTAGAGAGCTATATGAATGGGTACCAAGCACTGACCTGTCATGGACTTTCTTCCTGCAGGATTCCCAACAAATAATAGATGTACCTTTGACAACTGTTGTGACCTTTGTGGACATAACCCAGAAGCCAGAGCCTCCAAGGGGCCAACCTAGAATAGATTGGAAACTGCCATTCGACTTTTTTTTTCCCTTCAAAGTGGCATTCAGCAGAGGAGTAGACTCTCAAAAAGGCTCAGCCTCTCCCATCCTTATTCTGTGTCTCTTAGTACTTGGACTTCTCAAGCTAGAAACCAGGTGAAACAAGAAGAATCAGATTTTAATTTTCCCTATGGGAAGTTCTGAGACGGCCTACTTACCTTGGCCAAAGAGGTCCATACCTGCTCGTGACCAGAGGAGAGTATGTAAGATAACAGAGGACCTAACTGAAGGAATGTTTGTATGTGAAAGAAGGAATTTTCGAAAAGCAGTAAAAATACCTTCTTTGTCATGGCTGTCTGTTTAGAACTCTGCAGACCACCAAGTACACATTAGGTTCTCTACCTCTCAAGCTAGGAAGTACACAAAGAGCCCTTCCTCCAGCCCTTCAACTTGTGTTACGCCTCACTAAAGTTCTGCAAGATCTTCACCCATCCGCTCACAGGCACACTTAGGCCCAGCATTGGAAGGAACGTGCTCCTGCTGTCCCCCAGATGAACTTGGGAATAGATGCCCTCTGGACTTGAGAGGAACTGACTGTTGGGAACAGAAAGCTGCTGGCTAAGGATTTCTTCTCGCCCCTCCCCATTCCCGGGCCACACTCTGCCCAGGCATGAGTGAAGAGAGCAGTTCTTTCTAGTCAGTTTCCAAAACGAAAGTGGAATCCTAGCCCCTCTTTTTTACTACAAATGATCTTATCACTCATTTCTGTATTTTTCCTTCCTTCATTGTGGTGAGGAGAAATAAAACTGATCAAGAGCTTTGTTGTACTAATTCCAGCAGCACACAGAAGCTGACATGTGATCACCTCATGATTATCTATGTTTAGGTTTAAAAAGAGGCGGGGCGGGGGGAACCTCATACATAGCACAAAGGCATTCAAATAAAAGTACTTGGGTTCTGGGCGCCTGGGTGGCTCAGTGGGTTAAAGCCTCTGCTTTCGGCTCAGGTCATGATCTCAGGGTCCTGGGATCGAGGCCCGCATCAGGTTCTCTGCTCTCTGCTCAGGGAGCCTGCTTCCTCCTCTCTCTCTCTCTGCCTGCCTCTCTGCCTACTTGTGATCTCTCTCTCTGTGTGTATCAAATAAATAAATAAAATCTTTAAAAAAAAAAAAAGTACTTGGGTTCTTTTCCTGGGATTGGAGCTAAACAACAGGATAGGTAAGATTGGGAGGGAGCGTGGAAGGGTGAAGGTGATGCCAGGGGCCAGAGGGTTGGGAGCCTAAAGTGACTGTCGTAGAAACACTGAATGGGCAAAATAGGCACTAAGATGGGTAAGTATCGTGGGAGCTCATTATATGGGGACTTGAAAGCCAGGCAGAGAGAACTGGAAGATAGTCTTTTCTTTTCCACAACATATTAATGATCTGAATCTAAACTGCCTTTTAATAAAGCATATACTTAGTTATAAAGTTAGTAATAAATCCTACTTTACGAGCAGAAAATGCTGATTGTAAAAGCCATCTCTGATGAATTTATTATTTTGCCCACTCCAAAGTACCCTGAAAGTACCCTGCCTCCCTGGAGGAAAGTGGCAAGGTTCTCATAGCAGTTACTACCAAACCAGGAAGAAGTGCTTCTGTACAAGGGACATTCTGCACAGGGGAAGTTGGGACCTGGGAAGCTGATGGCATGGTTCCCATTAGAGTCCGTTCTGTAGATGTTAATGTGAATTCAGCAGCCCTGCCTCCAAAGAGGCTTGTACCGAAACAGACCACAAAGCTACTAGAGTATTTAGGGTCTCCAGTTTGGGCTTCTTAAAGGGGAATAAACAACCCTATATTATGGGGTAGGAGACATCTAATTTACTCCCAACAACCTGCAAGTCCTTGTTAGAATCTGATCCCTCTATTTCTTTATTCACATGCTTATTCCCATGCCGTGGTGCTATGAAACCATCCTATGCCTCTACCAAAAAAAATTTAAATATAACTCACATACCATATAAGTCACCCTTTTAAAATACAATTCAGTAGTTTTTAGTATATTCAGATTTATGTAACCATCACCACTAAATCCATAATATTTTCATCACCCTAAAAAGAAAGCCTGCACTGATTAGCAGTCACTTCCCATTTCCCCTTCCCCCTGGGTTCCCAGCAGTCACTAATCTATCTTCTCTATACATAGATTTGCCTGTTCTGGACGTCTCGTATAAATGGAATCATACAATATGTGACCTTTAGGGTCTGTAGCATAATATTTTCAAGGTTCCTGTTGTAGCATAGATGAATAATATTCCAGTGTATGATTATTATACCACATTTTATTTATTCTTAAGTTGATGGACATTTGGGTTGTTCCTACTTTTTGGAAGTTATGATTAATGCTGCTTTGAACATTCATGTACAAGTTTTTGTGTGGCCTTATGATTTTATTTTGAGTATATACCTTGGAGTGGAATTTATGGGTAATATGGTAGCTCTGTGTTTATCTTTTTGAAAAACTGCCTAAGTATTTTCCAAAGTGGAAATCCCACCAGCAGTGTGTGAATATTCTAATTTCTGCACATCTTTGCCAACACTTGTTATTGTCTTTCTTATTTTAGCCATCCTAGGGGGTGTGCAGTGGCATCTCATGTGCTCTACCATGTCCTTTTAAACTGTAGTACATAGAGATCTTACACCAGAAATCACATCTGTTCTTCCAAGACAGGAATACCTCAAGTGGTCTCTACCTCTCTGCTAATTTAATTAGCTTGTAAACCTAGTTTAAACTTACACCTTATATACACCTTATAATACACCTTAGATAAGATTTTATGGTTCTCTCTAGTCACTCTCCTTGTAGTAGACCTTCAAAACATTTTTAAAACCATCTGTAGCACAATACAGTCTTCTTAGTTCCCTCCCTTTATCTGTACAGGTTATCAGCTATTTGACTTACTGCACAAAAGTCTGCATTGTAATCATGTATTCAATTTAAGGAACAAGTTTTATTGTAAAGGGGTATGTACAGTTTGGGTAGAATGAAACTGAAATCCCAGGCAGACATTGCAGGTGTGGAGAAACAAGTACTCTCAAAAACTTTCTGGGGAAGTATAAACTGGTAGATACTTGGAGAGAAGGACAGATAACTATTTGATAATATGTATCAAAAGCCTTAAAGTTGTTCATAAACTTTGACCCAACAGTTCCACTTACTGTACATTTTTAAGGAGGGAAAAATATCCAACAGTGGAGAATTACATATAATCTATCCATAGATTGCAAGGTTGTGCAACCACTGAAAATTGAGTAGACTTACCTTAATTACAATATGATCTATTTTGAAGTGAGCAAAACGGACTACAAAGTAGAGCATGTATTCTGTGATCTCTTTTTTTTTTTTAACAAAAGCTGTACATGTATACTTAGGCAGACAAAAAAGTCTGGAAAGCTAGCATGTCAAAATGGAGATTTTTAATATTTTTTAAAGATTTTTATTTGAGAGAGAGATTGAGCGCGGGAGCGCAAGCACACAAGCAGGGATAGCAGCAAGCAGAGGGAGAAGCAGGATCCCTACTGAGTAGAGAACCCCACGTGGGACTCCATCCCAGCACCATGATCTGAGCTGAAGGCAGATGCTTAACAGACGAGATGCTGGGTGCCACCCAGGTGCCCCAAAATGGGAATTTTTTAAAAATAATAAGCATTTCTGATTTTTATAATCAGGGAAAATAAAACTATATTTTGAAGAAAACCTATGCTCTCTAACAGAAACCTCCCTGTTTAGTGTATGTAAGAATGTTCTATATTTATGAGTAACTTCCCTTTTCTTTTTTTTTTTTAAGATTTTATTTATTTTGACAGAGAGAGAGAGAGATTACAAGTAGGCAGAGAGGCAGGCAGAGAGAGAGGAGGAAGCAGGCCCCCCGCTGAGCAGAGAGCCCGATGTGGGGCTCGATCCCAGGACCCTGAGATCATGACCCGAGCCGAAGGCAGAGGCTTTAACCCACTGAGCCACCCAGGCGCCCCAACTTCCCTTTTCTATTGATGTATTTATTTGGCATTCTGGGCCTGTGTTTGGAATCATGGGTTCTAAAATGCCACTCACATCATAATCTTCTGGAATACTTTATGAAAATATTGATTTCTGGGCCCTACTCCTAGAGATTCTGATTCACTGGTGGGAAAAGGAGGTTCTAAGAATCTGTATGTTTAAAAGAGAATCTGTATATTTAAATCTGTATGTACTTTCCTGGTACTTCTGATGTGTAGCCTGGTTTGCAGAACTACAAAGTGATGTATAGTGTGGCTGAAACAGATTTCATTTAAGTGTCTGTCCTATCATGGCCAACTCATATGATATGTCTACCAGCTTAGCCTACTACCTTTTCTCTGAGAATTCCCATCACTCCGAGTTCTGCCAAGGGTGGGGCCAGCCTCCAGGCTCACATTACCTGCATGATCCTGCCTCTCCACAGCTGACCAGTCCAAAGGGGAGTCCTGGACCAAGTTAGGCCAGTAAGATTTTCTCTCCTAAGACTTTGGAACTGGGACCAAGATGGGAAGTCAGTCAGGAGCCAGCACTAAATAAGGATATTTGAGGGCTGAGGAAGCCCTAGTGTTCACTGATGAAGAGCCTACCTTAAAAGGGGGAAAAGAGAAACAGGTGTGCGGAGAGAAGTGTAAAGAAGACACCCAGAGAGGAAGGGTAGTTTTGGTTCCCAACTTCCAGTGCCTTGTACCCATCTCTCATGAGATTCAGTTTTACCTCTTGTTCTTGGAGACTGTTACTACTTCTAATAAATTGCCTTATTTGAATGTTCCTATTATCAACAGTTAAAGAACCTGAGACTAAGATAAACTAATACTCCATAGCATGTAAAGAAGTAGTCTTCAGTCCTGCATTCTTATAGTCCAATTCTAAATAGTCCACTTCCTATGTGACTTGCTAGTCACAGCCAGCTCTATTTCCACTTGCTGAGACAAAAGTTAGATTCCCTCCAATCAAAAAAAATCATTTTAAAAATCATGTGCAGGAAGGATACCATGGCTAAGTTATTTTCCCTATTTCTGCAGAGGCACAAACCAGCATATATTTATAGATTTGGTCTCCCAATCCAGAGTCACATATCCTACTCCTTTCCCTTTGCTGGGTAGAATATTAATAGTAAAATAATAATAAAAATCAAATAACAGTAATAACATAGAAAATGTACAGTGTTAAAGGATTTCTATATTTTTTCCTCTTAACAGCCCTATGGAATAGACAATGACAGAGTTATTAGTCCATTTCTTATTTGTGAAAACTACACCCAAAGGAATTAAATTCATTTATTTATGAAATATTTATTGAGTGTTTTATGTGGTTCTATGCTCAAGATCTTATATTCTAGCAGGAAAAGCAGACAAGCAATTACCTAAGGCAACGTGTGGTTTAAGAGAAGAACTAGGAAAGGATTTCCCAAGTGGAGAAGGCCTGTCTCTAATGACTTTGGCTATCCCCACAGTTACCTAATTTGTTCTAAGTTCATGGTAAGAATCTTAAAAGCTGAAGTACCAGGTGAAACTTACTGGAAAGCACTTTTACTATTTTTGTATCCTCCAGCCTACTTCAAACCTAAAAAGCTGACAACTCAACTCATGTTCACTGTTCTCATCGTTCACCTCTAAGAACTCCCCTCATCTGTTTCCTAACTTAACTATAGTGCAACATCATCAGATTTGCAAGAATCCCTCTTCTTCTCTCACCACCATCACCCCCCAACTTTAAAATAGTAAGTGATGTCAGCTCTCCCTACTTTATGCTCCCCATGCCCACTGCTGGAGCCTCCTTTCCAGTCATCATTTCTTATTTGGGCCTTTGCACTAGGCTAAACAGCCTCCCACCTTCTACCCTTCTTATTGATTTCAGACACACAAATCTCATCATTTTGCCATTCCAGTACTTTAAAATTCATGGTTCTCTATCTTTGAGGATGATAAAAGTCAGGCTCTTTAGGGGGGAACAGAAATCCTCTTGCAAGATACCCCCACCCCACCAAACATCTCTCTTGTCCTGTCCTGCCTGCAGCCTCTTCTCATAGGACATCTCATACCTTTGCTTATTGCATACCCTCTTCTTCGTATGATCCTGCTTCCCATTTCTAGGTGAACAACTTATTTTTTTGTCCTTCAAAGCACAATTCAAATGTCTACTCTCTTTTTAAAGCCTTGCCTGGGGCGCCTGGGTGGCTCAGTGGGTTAAAGCCTCTGCTTTCGGCTCAGGTCATGATCTCAGGGTCCTGGGATCGAGGCCCGCATCGGGCTCTCTGCTCAGCAGGGAGCCTGCTTCCCCCTCTCTCTCTGCCTGCCTCTCTGCCTCCTTGTGATCTCTCTCCCTCTGCGAAATAAATAAATAAAATCTTTTAAAAAATAAATAAATAAAGCCTTGCCTGAATCCCTGGGCACCCCCTCCTCAAGCATTAATTGCACTGTGTAGTAATCATTTGCACACATATCTGTCTCTTGCGTAAGGCTGTGAATTCATCTAGGGAAGGGACTATGTCTTCCTCCACACCTAGGGAATGCCTGGCACATCAAGTAGGCAATGTTAATGAATGAGGATATGAATAAGTAGGCCCAGCAATGTTCTCAAGAAGAGGAAGACGCTTTCCTTGCCACTAACCTCCAGTCAAGTGCTGTGCAGCTCCCCACCCCACACCTGCCCAGCCCTGCCTGTGCCTATACAAAACATGCCCTCTGAGAAAAACAGAAGTAGGAAAGGGGGAGACTCTGAGTTCTAATTTTAAGGGTGGGTCTGCATTCACCTCTGGAATAGTTCCAGTTGTCAGGGATTAAGTACAACTTTTTTTTTTTTTAAGTAAAACTATTTTAAAATATAATAGTCTCACCAATGACCTTGCAGAACAAAAGTTGGGCTGGGACCCTTGGGGAAACCGCCAGACGACTAGCGGGCAAATCATTTTATTACAGTGACATTTTCTCATTTAAAGAGCTGAAGTTTGCCAAAAGTGTGGATTCTGTATATTCTGCAACCTATTTCTGAGGCGCGCCTGGGATATAATGTTCAACACTGACGGACACACCTTACGGGACCTGCCAACAGCTACCAGAGCCAAGCATATCTCCCGCCTCCCTGTGAAGCCCAGCGGGGCCCCTGTCCCCTAGCGGGACGTGGACGTGCACCCCGCGAAGTCGAGCCCCGCCTCCCGGCGTCGGCCCGGGCCTGGGCGGGCGGGGCCCCGCNGGATTCTCCAAGGCGCCTACGCTGTTGCCGCAGCGTAGCTCCGGCTCGGCCCTTCGCCCCACGTCAGCAGCGGAGGCTCCGCGGCCTGCGTTTACTCCAACGCAGCTGACGTCACGTCATCTTGCGGGACGTGGACGGAAGAAAAAGGAGAGTAAGCCGGCGCCAGCATCCACGCCGCGAGGAGTGCGGACCAGGCGGCGGGGCCGGGCAGCGGGGTCGGGCGGCGGCGTGAAGCAGGTACGCGGCGGGGATGGCGCGGCGCCGGCGCCTCCGCGGGGCCTGATGGGGCGCGCGGGCCGCGGCGGGGAAAAGGGTGCGCGCCGGCCGGCGGGCGACCGAGGGGGCTGCGGAGGCGCGGGCCGGGCCCGCCACCGGGTGT